>JAVGWX010000019.1:45304636-45439636 GCA_036924085.1 Ariolimax columbianus
ATCGAATACCTTTATTTGGGCCCGTTCACCGGACACGCAATTCTAGGCTAATAGCAAAGGCAATTAAAGTTGTCGCCTCAGGTGACATTGTTGGGTCTCTGGCTTCGCCTTATCTCGAAATGGAAGCCCTGTCATTTCCACACGGTTCACTTATCTACCACCCCCATCTACCAGAATGTCCGCCAATGATAATTAGCCGCTGGTCCTGTTTCCGCTGTTATGTTTAACGTATACTGATAGTGGGCGTGGTGAAGTGTATAGCTCACTCCTCACGACCTAAACTTGCCTGTGTTCGGATTCATGAGACAGTAAGGTCGTGCCCATATGGCTAGAAAAATCGTGATAAAATCTGATACATTGGCTCTTTAAGGCGCAAAATATGGTACTCAACTCTTCTCCTGAAGAAACAAGATGAACAATTGAAATATAAGAAGAACTGGACAACTATGTTTAAAGAAGGACGTGAGTTAACGCAACAATATGAGCCTGACCTGGTCTCATGAGATCTTTCGTTAACTCACTTTCTTCTTTACACATCGTTGTCCAGTTCTTCGCTGTTGTCTTCGACATAATTTTGCCACCATGCACTGTCTGCATTCTGCGATGAATGTCAACTGGTTGACATCCTTTAGTCTGTTAGAAACCGAATCATCGCTCGCTGATCAACTCTGGACGGTTTCCGTATCACACCCGCCATATTTTCAACGGTCTGCTGAGAAAACTGAGTCGGATGATAATTAAATTTTGCAAACTTGTCGGTTGGTATGTGCTGTTTATACTAGAAATGACGTCATCATGCGCATCGTACGTTTGTTCATTTGTTGCGGTTTGGTCTGGTTTCAGTTGAATACGTCTCGTACGTCTATTCATATGCCTGAGGTGAAAACTCTCCTAAGATATTCTTCCTTATACGGAATCGCAAAACAACTTGTTATGAGACACGCAAAAACATTTTAGATTCTGAAATATTCACATAAAGTAGAAATTGTTTAGTAGTAATTGATCGACAGCTCCACGAACCATAACACATGATAATGATGACAAGCACTGAGAGATATCTGACCTACATAACTATCCAGATACATTCATTCAAGCGTATCTGTTTGCAAAGTTACGGTTATTGACAAGTGAAAATCAATTGCCGATAATTTCTATTTAAATATTAGGAATGGTGGACATAACTATTCTTACTTTCCCCGGGTCCTCGCATGGCTGTCTTCAATGTTTGCATTGGAGCTCGAATGTCATATTCAGTCATTCATTCATTTTGTGTCTATAGTACGCACTGTTTATTCAAAGGTCGGGGGCTTCTAAAGTGGTTTTGATTGCAGTTTTGAGTTTATGTTTAATTCAAAGAGTAGCGCTACTACGACCATTACTTTGTATGCCACTACAGACCTGAGAAAAACTAAGGACAGGAATGGGAGACCCCCACGTCGACTTAATTGCAGATCTCCCAGAAAATGGAGTGTTTTTATTGCAGCCCGGTTAACAAGTTGTGGGATCGACGTAATCCCTGTAGTAGTAAGCTACACGCTTTAGAAGCTAAGCGTAGCACAACGGCATGGATGACTACGGTCCTTCTTCATCAATGCGCTCGAGTTGTAAAGGAAGCTACTGCAACCTGCTGCCACTTAACGTCCTGTTGAGGGCACTCAATAGTCTATTGCTACTCATTATGTGCATTCAACAACAACAACAGATCCTCAGAGCCTGGGGGAGGAAGACTAACGTCTGCTCAGCCACAACATACTGATCAGACCTAGGGGTTATAATAGATCATACAGGAAAGGTGAGTGAGCAGGTCCAGGTAGCAGTGAAAAAGGCAAATGCAATGTTAGGTATGATAAAAATAAATTTTAAACATAGGAGCAAGGAAGTAATAGTCAAACTGTTTAAAGCTTTAGTTAGACCTAGATTGGAGTACTGTGTACAGGTGTGGAGTCCTTATCATAGAGGGGATATAAACATGCTGGAAAGAATACAAAAAGAGCGACAAAGATGATAGTGGGATTCCAGAATTACAGTTATGAGGAACGACTCAGAAAAACCGGTCTACAGTGTCTAGAAGAGAGAAGAATTCGTGGTGACTTAATACAGGTTTATAAGATGATCAGAGGAACGGATAAATTAGACTATAACAAGTTGTTTTTTTAAATACAGCCACCCACAAGAACAAGAGGGCATAGCTACAAGCTGACTAAAGAGAGGTCCAGATTAGATATTAGGAAATATTTTTTTAGTCAGAGAGTGGTGTCTGATTGGAATGCATTGCCAGGGGAGGTAGTGGAGGCAGGGACAGTTAATGCATTTAAGAATAAACTGGATGCGCATAGCGTTTAGAGCATAATAATATAAATGTAACTGGTTGTATACAGACTCTGCAGGGTCTTCTAAACCAGTATAAAGACGTTAAGTTAAGTTAAGTTAAAATATACTGGCCAAGATCCTCACCTCGGCTTCCACGTAGCCCTCCCTGGAGATGTGATGTTTTAATGGCAGCCTAGCTAACGAAATGAGGGATCGACGTGATCCCCGTAGTAGTGAACAACACGCAAATGAAGCCAAACATAGCACAACTGCATTGAGGACCCCGGCGCACCTTCATCAGCTCGCTCGGAATATGCGGAAAGCTACTGTAACCCTTTAGCACGCCCTTGTCCTGTCTCTTCTAACCAGCTCGGCCTACAAAAACGGTGTGCGGAAAAAAAATTAATTTTTGTGAACGGAGTCACTCCTGGCAGCCATTTTTTACTGCTGACTACGCCCTCCATATATACACGATATTTTGCCGGTTAAAGTATCGTGTGTTCGATTACAAATGGCTTTTGAACAGTTTTAATTTTGTATACGCCGTTTGGAGCAAGCCGACTTTTTGCGAAAGGGGAAGTAGGTTGTTGAGAAAGATTTTTATCGCGTAGATCTGTTTATTTTGTTTGTTTAAATGAAAGAACTACGTTTGAATTGAAACTAACAGTTGTGGCGATATTGTAAACACAGTATCGATACGTTGTTGTGGTTTCCATGGTTTTCTATCGAAGCGACTAGGCCGAGTCCAAATTTTTCCCGAGATTTTCATAAATTTTCAACTTCATCTTTTTAAATCTCAAAAACTAACAAACATACAACAAAAACAATAACACCCACATGTTCGTTATGCTATTGTGTATCTACACGCCAGAAAATCATATTTATTGACAAACAAACATAAAAGTTACAAATTTTGAAAGACGACTACCACAGCGACTAATTAAGAAAATTAATTAGGTCAAATGTTTTTCAAAAATAATGTGGAGTGCTAAAGGTTTTAATTAACGTTCTTTTTAGGGCGCACAAAAGAGTAACCTACTCACTGTAGGAATTCCAAAGAAACAAACAAACAAATCCGCAGAACATAACGAAACAATTCAAAATAAGGAACATGATCTTCAAGTAGACAATAGACCACGCCCCTCTCAGCAAACATCTGACTAGACTAGACCACAAAAGTGAACCATAATTGGAGATTCTGTCACCACCTCAAGGAGTCAGTCGAGCATCTCCTGATCCTGTTCCCAGAGATAAACGTCCTGCGAGACTAGACGACGCTTCAAGAGCGTACATCTATACACACTACACTCTGCACATCACTACAGTAGCTGAGGGAGACGTGTGCGTGTGCCCGGGAGACATTGGGCTGTCAAGAACTACAGCATCACAGCTGAACAGATTCAATCATCCTTTTCATCATGAAGGGCAACATCAATGCATTGCTTCTGTTTATTCTCTTTAGTTTTTTCTTCACAAAATATTAATGACGATATTTCTTGTCTCTCTCTTTCTCTCTCTCTTTCTCTCTCCTTTTCTCTCTCTTTCTCTCTCTTTTTCTCTTTCTCTCTCTAGCTCTATCTATCTATCTATCTATCTATCTATCTATCTATCTATCTATCTATCTATCTATCTATCTATCTATCTATCTATCTATCTATCTATCTATCTAATCTATCTAATCTATCTAATCTATCTAATCTATCTAATCTATCTATCTATCTTATCTATCTTATCTATCTTATCTATCTTATCTATCTTATATATCTTATCTATCTTATCTATCTTATCTATCGTATCTATCTTATCTATCTTATCTATCTATCTATCTATCTATATATATATATATCGGTCTCTATAGTTCGACCATTTGCTCTATCTTTCTCTAATCATCTCTCTTTCCCTTTATCCTTCTATATATGTTCATTTCTATATATCGCTCTCTTTTCTCTATCTCTCTAACCCACTCTCTCTACTTATCTATCTACCTCTCTTTCTCTCTCTCTATCTATCTGTATCTCTATCTTTCTCTTTCTCTCTCTATATATATTAATATATATATATATATATATATATATATATATATATATCTACCTCTCACTCTCAACCTCTCTTTCTCACCCTCTCTCTCTTTCCCTCTCTATCTCTCTCTCTCTCTACCTCTTTCTATCTTTCAACCTAGATGGCCTTTGGCTCCTCACATCTCAGTACAGCATGAACTGCCAGTCGGCATAGCACTATATCCACTGCTGTTTGCCTTGAAGAATGCGTTTGGGATGTTGTGCTGCAGTTTACGGTGAAGATGCGATATCTGCGCTTTTCGGTCCGACACATCAGATTTCGGCACATTTTCGGGACGTGGTTTACCTTCCTTCTTTATTCCATAATCTCTTAACCAGATTGAATGGGTCATTCTGCTGCAAGGACTGACAATTGGAGGCTACGATTCCCTAACCCTGACGGAAGCAGCCAGCTATGGTTCGCTGACCCTGACGTAAGCAGCCAGCTATGGTTCGCTGACCCTGACGTAAGCAGCCAGCTATGGTTCGCTGACCCTGACGTAAGCAGCCAGCTATGGTTCGCTGACCCTTACGTAAATAGCCAGCTATGGTTCGCTGACCCTGACGTAAGCAGCCAGCTATGGTTCGCTGACCGTAAGCAGCCAGCTATGGTTCGCTGACCTTGAAGTAAGCAGCCAGCTATGGTTCGCTGACCCTGACGTGAGCAGCCAGCTATAGTTCGCCGACCCTGACGTAAGCAGCCAGCTATAGTTCGTCGACCCTAATGCAATCAACAATCTACGATTCGCTGAACTGACGCAAACAACAACCTATTATTCGCTGAACTGACGCAAGCAACAACCTATTATTCGCTGAACTGACGCAAGCAACAATCTATTATTCGCTGAACTGACGCAAACAACAATCTATTATTCGCTGAACTGACGCAAACAACAATCTATGATTCGCTGAACTGACGCAAACAACAATCTATTATTCGCTGAACTGACGCAAACAACAATCTATGATTCGCTGACCCTGACGGAAGCAGCCAGCTATGGTGCACTGAACTGGCACAAGCAGCTGGCTTAGATTATTAACTTACTTAACGTCTTTAAACTGGTTTAGAAGACTCTGAGGAGTCTGTATACAACCAGTTTCATTTACATTACCTTGCTCTAGAAGCTATGCGCATCCAATTTATTCTTAAATGCATTAACTGTCCCTGCCTCCACTACCTCCCGTGGCAATGCATTCATGCATTCACCACTCTGACCAAAAAAAATATTTCCAAATTTATAAACTGGATCTCTCTTTAGTTAATTTGTAGCTTGTGCCCTCTTGTTCTTGTCGGTGGCTGTATTTTTAAAAACTTGTTATAGTCTAATTTATCAATTTCTCTGATTCGATGATACAGACTTAAGCAACCAGCTATAGTTCGCTGAATTGGCGCAAACAACCAGCTATGGTTCGCTGAATTGGCGCAAACAGCTAGCTATGGTTCGCTGAATTGGCGCAAGCAACTAGATTTGATTCAATGTTACAGACACAAACAACCAGCTATGGTTTACTAGCTGCTGTCAGCTCGTTCCCATGCCAAAACTTCAGCCTCTGCCACAGTCATACGCAGGCATTCCTGGATATCTTAGTATCTTAGTTCCATCGTCTTCTTGGTCTACGCCTGCCTTTTTTGCCTGGCACCGTACCTTCCATCCCCGTTCTCTCAAGACCGCTGTGTCTCTTGATGAGACGAACGTATTTTATATTCTTGCAAAAATGAAAGTCACAAACCAGTTCTCTATGTTTATCTCTTGTCGAATGTCTATATTTGTCCTTTTCTTCGTTTAGGGTATTCTGAGGTTCTTTGTGTGTAACATTTTGTTTTGGACTGTATATTTGTCTAGAAATTGTTGTAATCGTCCATGATTCGCAGCCATATGCTGCCACAGGAAAAACACAGGCTCTCAAGACTTCCACTTTTGTTGTTTTATTGGTGTTCAGCCAAAATTTTTTCAGGCTGTTTAGCCTCTGCAGTTGTCAGAAGCAACAACAAATAATCAACAATAACAAAAATATGCACTGCTAGTTTTAGCTCTAATATGCTTATTAATCATTCTGGAGTCTTTTCTTTTTACGATGTGTTTCCAATTACTTTGTAATTATTTTCAATATATTTTCAAATATGGTGAATTACTTTTTAAATATTTATATATAAAAGTAAATTTGTTTTCAAGCAGAGCATAACCCAATTGGTGACGATAGCTCAAAATCATTTATTAAGACCTGACAGACTTACAAGAAAAGCAAATAAATGAGCGGCTTCCTTTGATACAAAATAATCATAAAGAACGCCGAGAAAAGTGACATTTTATAAATTCACGCTTCATTGATCGTGTTTTATGAATAACGGTTATAATCAATAACCGATTCATACCTCACTGCCCCGCGTTCGCTTAAATGTGGCGACACCATCTTGAGATCAACACAGATTTCCTTTCAAAATGTATTGATTGAATTAATAGCAGTTATGTCCCTTTTTGAGTCTAAATGTCATTTGAAATTACGTATGCATATGGGTGGTGTATGTTTATGTGTATATAGTGCTCCGACTTATGTATGTTCGTGTCTGAAGTGATGTGATTTCAAATGTATTTATGTTGCTTGTGATTCGCACAGAGTTTGTTGCAGGTTTCCGAGAGTAGCGCACGTACCATATTAACAATGTTGCTTATTGTATTATTAGCACAGTGGTACAGAATTCGTTTTTCACGGTAAGAGTCCAACTATCTACATGCTCCATTCGACCCGGTTGTTAATGTGTACCTAGCTGACTGTTAGGGCAGGATAGACAGAGAGGAAGAGAAATGAACAGTCTGCTTCATAAGAAGCTCCATTCTCGTATAATGAAGAATCTAACACTTCATCCACGAAAGCAGTGTCAGTTATGTGACTATCTTTGATTTTATAGAAAATCATCCATTGTGTAATGTATTACCAAGTAAACGTAGTACATTACTCAGTACATATAGCGTATTACCGGAAAATATACGTTATTACCCAGTTCATATGTCGTATTACCTAGTGAATGTAACGTATTACCCAGTGTTTGTAGCATATAAGTCTGTGCATGTAGGATATTACCCAGCGTATGTCTTATATTATCCAGTATATGTAGCATAATACCAAGTGAATATAGTGTATTACCTAGAGTGCATGTAGTATTTTACCCAGAGTATGTAGCAAACTACCAATTGCTTACAGCATATTCCGGAGTAAACCCTGAGGAAAAATCTGTATACTGTGCTATCTCCAGTCAATTCGACTTCTGTCTTACCACTGGTCCATGGTACCATGTGGCCAGAGAGTCAGGTTAATGATCAGCGCAGCTGCCTCCTCATTACAATCAAAATACAGCGCAAGCTACACCATCAAGGTTTAACCGCCTGATGATATTGCAATGTTCGCTTGCGAAGGGAAACTAAGTAACTAAATCATTACCCAGTATATCTAAGAGCATTACTTAGTGTAGAAAGTGTATGCCTGATATAAGCCTCAATAAGCAGCTGTTGTACGGTGAGCTCGTAAGAACTCGCTAGGAGGACAACCGAAACTATTCAAAGACTCTCTGAAAGTATCTCTGAATAGTTTTTGTTGCTGTTGATATCACATCCTGGGAGATACTTGACCCAGACTGCTCAGCATAATACATTGCATACACAAGCGCTGCTGACATCTACAAGAAGTGATCACCGTAACGACGATTACAACCTATCTAGCTGAAAGATCGAACATCTGGATAAACCAAGCTGTGTGAAACCAACACCTTAAGCCAAACTCATGCTTAGAGGTGAAGCAATGGAAGGAAAGAGCCAGTCATGCTTGGAGGTGAAGCAATGGAAAGAAAGAGCCAGTCATGGCATGCTTGGAGGTGAGGTAATGGAAGGAAAGAGCCAGTCATGGCATGCTTGGAGGTGAGGTAATGGAAGGAAAGAGCCAGTCATGGCATGCTTGGAGGTGAGGTAATGGAAGGAAAGAGCCAGTCATGCTTGGAGGTGAGGTAATGGAAAGAAAGAGCCAGTCATGCTTGGAGGTGAAGCAATGGAAAGAAAGAGCCAGTCATGTCATGCTTGGAGGTGAGGTAATGGAAGGAAAGAGCCAGTCATGGCATGCTTGGAGGTGAAGTAATGGAAGGAAGGAGCCAGTCATGGCATGCTTGGAGGTGAGGTAATGGAAGGAAAGAGCCAGTCATGCTTGGAGGTGAAGCAATAGAAAGAAAGAGCCAGTCATGCTTGGAGGTGAAGCAATGGAAAGAAAGAGCCAGTCATGTCATGCTTGGAGGTGAGGTAATGGAAGGAAAGAGCCAGTCATGGCATGCTTGGAGGTGAGGTAATGGAAGGAAGGAGCCAGTCATGGCATGCTTGGAGGTGAGGTAATGGAAGGAAAGAGCCAGTCATGCTTGGAGGTGAAGCAATGGAAAGAAAGAGCCAGTCATGGCATGCTTGGAGGTGAGGTAATGGAAGGAAAGAGCCAGTCTTGTCATGCTTGGAGGTGAAGCAATGGAAGGAAAGAGCCAGTCTTGTCATGCTTGGAGGTGAAGCAATGGAAAGAAAGAGCCAGTCATGGCATCCTTGGAGGTGAGGTAATGGAAGGAAAGAGCCAGTCTTGTCATGCTTAGAGGTGAGGTAATGGAAGGAAAGAGTCAGTCATGTCATGCTTGGAGATGAGACAATGGAAGGAAAGAGCCAGTCATGGCATGCTTGGAGGTGAGGTAATGGAAGGAAAGAGCCAGTCATGCTTGGAGGTGAGGTAATGGAAGGAAAGAGCCAGTCATGCTTGGAGATGAGACAATGGAAGGAAAGAGTCAGTCATGTCATGCATGGAGGTGAGGTAATGAAAGGAAAGAGCCAGTCATGTCATGCTTGGAGGTGAGGTAATGGAAGGAAAGAGCCAGTCATGTCATGCTTGGAGGTGAGGTAATGGAAGGAAAGAGCCAGTCATGCTTGGAGGTGAGGTAATTGAAGGAAAGAGCCAGTCATGCTTGGAGGTGAGGCAATGGAAGGAAATAGCAAAGTCATGCATGGAGGTGAGGTTATGAAAGCAATGTGCTAGTCATGTCATGCTTGGAGGTGAGGCAATGGAAGGAAAGAACCAGTCATGTTTGGAGGAGAGGCAATTGAACGAAGTGGACACCTTTACATATTTTGGTAGCACGATTGATGCTTGGTGAGAAGGGGGTGCGACGGAAGGAGTGTGGTCTGAGCACTGAGGCAGATGTGAAGGTTAGAATTGGAAAGGCATGGACAGCATTCATCTTAATGAATAATATATGGAATTCCAGGGATATAAAGACTAATACAGAGCAGAAACCTGGAGACTGACAACGGCAATGCAGAGGAAACTTCAGTCGTTCACCAATAAATATCTTCGTAGGATAAAATGTTATAGGCTGACATAGACGGTGAGAAACACAGATCTGTGGAAAGGGAGCTAACAACAGCATGTAAAGCAAGAGATCAAAAGTAGGATATGGTATTGGACAAGGAACACTTTACAAAAATAATATTCGAACGTGGCCAGACACGCCCTTACAGGGAATCCACAATGGAAGAGGAAGAGAGATCAAGAAATATCTGGAGAGATAGCTGTGAAAATGAACTTCGGTCAAAGCACCTCAACTACAGAGAAACAGAAAGCGCAGCTCACACGATCAATCCTGCTGAAGGAGGGTTGTTAATGCCTATAACTCGCAAGGGGAAGGAAGACTAACTTCTAGTCAGGCAAAATATACTGATCAGACGGGGACGGCGTGGGGCTAATGGTTAAGTGACAAGGCTCACAGCCAAAACGTGCTGGGTTCGATCCCTATCATAGAACCGACCGTTACCCAGGTGAGCAAATCCTTAGAAAACGCAGGAGGAAACCGACCTTTACATAAAATGCACGCGTAAGTCGGATGTACTTAGCCGATGGGCGCAAAATAAAAACCACAGTGCAACGCATACCGTCTTGGGAAATATAGAAATAAATCGAACGCAAAAAAACAAAAACAAAACAACTGTTCAGGCATGTTTGTCAGGTTCAGGCAAAACATACTGGACAAGACCATCACCTTGGCTTCCTTGAAACGGGCTGTTTTCAGGACAGCCTAGCTAACGAGGTGAGGGATCGGCGTGATCTCCGTAGTAGTGAGCGACACGAAGATGAAGTCAAGCATCGCACAACCGCCTGGAGGACCTCGTTCCACCTTCATCAG
The DNA here is from genome assembly GCA_036924085.1 of Ariolimax columbianus. Taxonomy (NCBI): domain Eukaryota; kingdom Metazoa; phylum Mollusca; class Gastropoda; order Stylommatophora; family Arionidae; genus Ariolimax; species Ariolimax columbianus. The sequence goes on from JAVGWX010000019.1 coordinate 45,315,197, forward strand.
CGCGTTCGGGATTTGAGGAAAGCTACGATAACCGGCCAGTAAACGTCCTTTTTAGGGCCCACAAGTGAGTAATTCTACTCACTTGTGGGAGTTCAACAACATACCTCAGAGGGAGGGAAAGGGCATTGACGACACGGAAGATCGGAATGCAACGCCACACAAACGCCAATATTGTTCATGGCTGACACATGCTCGTGAAAATTTGCCACCCTGAGTCTGCGCAGTTGTGTACTGGCATTTCACGTATATGAATCTACCATCATCTTCTCTTAAGATAGACAACTACTATTATTAATGTACTATATATTTATATATATATATTGATCAAAATGTGAGGTGTTGGCCAGAATAGCACAGACAATAGCGGCGCTTGCACGACTTACCAAAACCTGGCAAGATAAGCGGTTAGTACTTTGCACGAACATCGGTCCTGTCAATATTTCTCTATGCTTGTGAGACATGGACAGTTACAGCTGACCTTCAGCGAAGGATACAGGCCTTGGAAATGAGATGTTTCCGAAGACTTTTTTAAACGCCACGCACAAAGATGGAGTTACATATGAGGAAATACGAGATAGAATTACAACAGCAATACGGCCTTTTGAAGACCTATAGGCAATTGTCAAAAGAAGGAAACTCACTTGGCACGTTCACATATCGAGATCAAATGGTCTTGCAAATACGATCCTACACGACAAGGTGCAAGACAGGCGACGAAGAGGACGGCCCAAAAAGAGGTGGGAGTACAACATAAAAGAATGGACCACTCTCCGTTCAGAAGAGATACAGGCAGCGGCCGCTGACAGAGCAGGGTGGCGTGGGGCTGTGATGATGTCTTCATGTGTGCCCCAACGACATCACTGGTTACGGGATGACCTGACCTGACCTGACCTGATATATGTTATCCAGTGTAAGGAGCACATTGTTCAATATTAGGAGCACATTGTTCAATATAAGGAGCACATTGTTCAATATAAGGAGCATATTGTTCAATATTAGGAGCACATTGTTCAATATTAGGAGCACATTGTTCAATATTAGGAGCACATTGTTCAATATTAGGAGCACATTGTTCAATATAAGGAGCATATTGTTCAATATTAGAAGCACATTGTTTAATATAAGGAGCACATTGTTCAATATTAGGAGCACGCGTGTAAGTTGTCCTTCACAAGTTATGGTAGCGACATCATGAGAAGGTTTGTTTCTTGATAATGGTACTTGCGCTGAATTTGGATTATAGTTAGGAAGGAGCTGCGCTAGTCATTAACATCACTCTCTCATCCAGAGCTACCTTGGTCTAATGGCAAGACATAAGTCAAGGCGAGCGGAAATAACTCAAAATGAAAGCGTTCTGGTCCAATTTCCCTTGAGACCATGGGTCAAATCTTGCGGGAATCAATCGTCCAACGTTTCCGTTCATCGCCTTGACAACGAGTTCGCTATTTCTTGACATCACATTATGCAGGTAAATGGATCATGGACTCGATGTACGGAGCAGAATACCTGATATACGCATAATTATCGATATATGAAACTCAATACCAGATATAAAGACCAGAATACCCGATGTACGGAACATATTACCCAATGCTCTTCGCACAAACCCGATATTTAAAATGGCTACATTACATAAACATGTTATACAAATGTAGTCGAATGGTAATGCAAAATATTTAGAACAGTTTGGAATGTATCATTCGTTCGGTTACGTTCTGTGAGGCTCGGGGATTTGATACAATTAAATTTGCTGGAAATATTCTGGAAATTGTTCGAGGAATGTGATGTGATTTCTGGAATGTTTTCATCACTGTTTGTGAATATCAGCGCCTCTCTCTTTCTTTCTCTCTCCTTCTCTCTCTCTCTTTCTCTCTCTCTCTCTCTCTCTCTCTCTCTCTCTCTCTCTGTCTCCGTCTCTTTCTTTCACTCAACCATAATTTCATTTAAGATTCTCCCGCAGACGTGTCCCTCAGGTTGTTTTGTAAATTTGAATTTCCAGGAAAACGTGTGTGCAAGGTCATGTTGTATGTGAATTTATGGAATGTTCTCGAATGCTAAGGCTTCTTAATGATATGTTCTACCAGATGCTATACATTTGAAAAGTAAATTGCACGTATATTTGCAAAAGCGTTATTGAGGCAAATAACACTCGCTTGTTTGTGTAGTCAACCAATGAATGGGTTAGTATAGTTTGTTCAGTCAGTGAATGAGGTAGGTGTTTGTTCAGTCAGTGAATGAGGTAGGTGTTTGTTCAGTCAGTGAATGAGGTAGTTGTTTGTTCAGTCAGTGATGGAGGTAGTAGTTTGTTCAGTCAGTGAATGATGTAGTAGTTTGTTTAGTCGGTTAATGAGGTAGTAGTTTGTTCAATCATTGATTAATGTAGTAGTTTGTTTAGTCAGTGAGTGAGGTAGATGTTTGTTCAGTGAGTGAAAGAGTTAGTTATTCAATTAACCAGTTAGTAAGTCCAGACAGTAAGGTGGTGAGCTTGATTTCGAAACCTAACGTACTAGATTTAAATCCCGTCCGGCTCGGATTCTTCTTCTCCCTCTTCTTCCTCTTCCTTCTTCTTCTTCAGCGTCTTCTTTTCTTCTTCTTATTCTACATCTTCTTCTTCGATCGCTTTCAAGCATTTTCTTTAAAGTCAGGAAAAGGGCTTTGAAAGTAGCAGGATATAGTCTGGAGAACGGAATATGTTGCGTCGGAGTTTACCGCTTGCCTGCGATATTTGCGCTTTTCAGTCCGACACATCCGACTCAGCATGGCACTTGTGAGTACTGGTTTAGCCTTCCCTCTTCGATCCCTTCTTTCTTAGCCAGTCTGGCGTATTATCTGTAATTACTTTGTAGAGGTGGAGAAGGGTCTTAGCAGTTCTAGGTCGCTGGCCATGACGCTAGTAGTCAGCTTTGGGTCGCTGACCGCTACGGGTCATGCATTTCTAAAAATCTGTATCTCTGACTCGGATTGACTGACCTGATATATCGTTATTTTGTTCATAGCATGACTTTTATCCATGTTACCCCAGCTGTAAATTGGTACCTGGTGAAATCAGGAAGATATTCAGGGCCGTCGCGGAGCTAAGGAGTTCGTGCTCTGTCGTCAAAATCTTTGTGGACAGGGCACCTTTAAAGGCGACCATGAACATAAGTGGTAGACCAGACACAATTCACCAACTCAGAAGAAACCTATAAACTACCTCATTTCGCCTGTGGGGACGGCGTGGGCTAGTGGTTAAGTGGCACGGCTCACAACCAGAAGGTGCTGGGTTCGATCCACATCACAGCACCGGCCGTTACCCCTGGGAAGCAAACCCTTAGGAAAGGCAGGAGGAAGCACACCTTTACATTAAATACGTGCTGAAGTCGGATGCACTGAGCCGACAGGCGCAAAATAAAAACAAATCCGGCCTGTGGACGGGTCACTGCAGACTACTAGAACATATATGCCTCACACATCGATGAATGCCCATGGGGAAAAGCGGACCAGAATCCTGATCACATCCCACAGGAATGCCCAATCTATAGAGAAATAAGATACCAGTCATGACCAAAGGGTGCGGAGCTGAGACAAAAGCTGTTAGCAATCGCTCCGACCTGGTTGTTGTTGTTGTCGTTGTTGTTGTTGTTGTTGTTGTTGTTGTCGTTGTCGTTGTCGTCGTCGTCGTCGTCGTCGTCGTTGTTGTGGTTGTGGTTGTGGTTGTTGTTGTTGTTGTTTAATGCCCATAATGAGTATGTTTACTATTTTGTGTCATTCTTTTATTCACTCTGTCAATGAGTGAGACAATCATGTTTTTATTCACTCTGTGAGTTAGTGAGGCAGTCATTCATTTATTCACTCTGTGAGTTAGTGAGGCAGTCATTCATTTATTCACTCGGTGAGTTAGTGAGGCAGTCATTCATTTATTCACTCGGTGAGTTAGTGAGGCAGTCATTCATTTATTCACTCGGTGAGTTAGTGAGGCAGTCATTCATTTATTCACTCGGTGAGTTAGTGAGGCAGTCATTCATTTATTCACTTGGTGAGTTAGTGAGGCAGTCATTCTTTTATTCACTCTGTCAATGAGTGAGGCAGTCATTCATTTATTCACTCGGTGAGTTAGTGAGGCAGTCATGTTTTTATTCACTCTGTCAATGAATGAGACAATCATTCAATCATTCAATCAAAGATTCGCTAATACTGCCAGGCATTCTGGTAGTCATTCCTCCATTAAGCTAGTGAGTTGCCATAACAAATGTATTCACTCCATCAGTGAATGTTCCATTCATTCACTCCATCATCCTCATCATCAGTCCAGTAACCTAGAACTCGTTGAGGCACCGTAAATGCAGCTTGTCGAACCAGTTCCCGCCACACGTCTCGATTTTTCGCTACGGTATTAGTTTCAGCTATAGACCTTCCCGTCCACTCTTCTATAGTGTCCTCCCATCGCTTTTTGGTCTCCCTCTCCCACGGTTCTCAGGCACAGTGTCTTGCAGGACGGTCTTCATCAGCCCCACCTATCGTGATATATGTCAATTTTCATGTTTTTACTATGGTCAATAAGTTTTTATACTGACCTAACTCCTTCCTAACAATTTCAAGAAAACTCTCATTTGTAACGCGATCCAGATATGAAATGCCAAGAATTCTTCGGAAACATCTCATTCCATCAGTGAGTGAAATAAAAGATAGTAGGAACTGCACGTTATATACTAGCCAAGTACCACCGACGATTGATTACTCATCTGGTCCAGCGCTTCCGGGATTGTTGATCCGTGGATCGTTGGCTGTCTGTGAGGCCTCTATCCCTGGACCTATTGACTGGATAGTAATAGCTCTAACGTTATTGTAATAAGCATTGATTTGTTTTAAAATAATGTTATCATTATAAATGTAGTAAAACGTGTGATGTTTCGTCAACAATATACGTTACATCCAATGTAACTATGTAATTATCTATCAAGTTCAAATGGGTTTTTCTCTTCAAATATTCTCGCTTATTAAGTCGTCATATTGTTGTTGTTGTTGTTGTTATTGTTGTTGAAAGATTGAAAGCACACAGTAAGCTTATTTCCTAATATCTTGCATTACCTAATTTCGCGAGGAATTTTATACAGTTTATTAACTAGAACGTGTCGAAGCCGAGAATATTCATCGCAAGCTGTCAGACATCGACTTGAATTTGTTCAAAGAAAGTAGCGGTCAGCCTGAGGCTGTCCACACGACACTGCTATAGAGTTTGTCTAGTGTTGGCACTGGTGATGGCCACATATGCTTTCCTCTGATCCGCGTATATCCGGCAATTTTGCAGCAGATGTCCAGGAGTAATTTTCCCAGTACCACGGAGCACTCGTCAGTAGAAGCCGCGGAATGAGCGTGGCATATGTACCAAGAGAGGCAAAGGCTCTATCAGCTTTGTCACTTAAACGCAACGGTAACGCGGAACTGCGAAAGTGGATATACAGTTTTATTGGGAATAAAAAGAGTATGGGTTTGATGGCCCTACTATTCAACCCTTTCAATAATCACCTAGCTTGATAGTCGTGCTATTCATGTCTCTGTCCCATACCCGTAGCGATCACGTCAGACGATTGAAAAAAAGATTGCATTCGAACTTTGTTTGACATGTAATCAAGAGATAGATAATCGATAATGTGATGAAAACAGCAATGATCGATAATTTCAGATTAAGAAAAAGATAGGTATAGGATTTAATGGACTACAAAATTGTGGCCTCGCGGGAAGCCAATAACAGATCTGATAATGTCGTTTCTCTTTTTCATTATTTCTGTTCTAGCGCCCGTCGAAGCATGCGACAGTCGTCCTCTTTGCAAAAAGCCTCCCTTAAAAGTATTGAGTGCTCGCTCGGTTTTTGTGTGGATTTCGGGGGCAATATGTTTGAACGAATAGCTACCAAGCGGGTTCTACGTGTAACATATGGAATGGCTATGTTATCAGCATGTCAGATGAGCGGGGTCCAAAGACAATATTCTATGGCGAGCTTGAGTCAGGCAAGCGAGCGAACGGAAGCCAAATAAATCGTTACAAAGACATTATGAAAGCATAAGTGAAGAATTTTAACATTGACCATGATAATTGTGAGGACATTGCTGCTGATCGCTCAGTCTGGCTAGTAAAATGTCTTCTGTCACGACATATATGGAGCAGATAAAAATCAAGGGAGCTGCACAGAGACGAGCGACACGAAAGGCAATAGACGAGTTACCTCCGCCTGACGGTCAGACAGTGTTTCTCTGCCCTCAGTGTGACAGACGCTTTCAGGCTCGGATTGGTTTCATCAGCCACCTACGAACTCACTTCAGGATTGACAGAGGACAATGTGGTCCTCTTCGGAAACGATGTACAAACAACAACAACGTGTGATAGAGGTAAGATTCGGAGCACTGCCACGCCGAGATGTTATTTATTGTTGACGTCCGTCGTGAAACGGTAGTTGTGGAACTGTGTCCGTATTTCACGGCGAAGCTGTAATCTTTGCGCATTTCGATCAGACACATACGATGTGTTTCTGGTGCATGCTTTATCTTACCACCGCGATCTCTTAGATAGGCTACACAAGTTCAGCCTGTTTCCAGAGCCGACGTTTAGAGGCGGAAAAGAGTCTTGTGTGGGAACGTCGTGGCATCAGCGTCAAGACCAAACTCAAAGTCTACCGTTCCACCATCATTCCAACCCTACTCTACACCTGCAAAAGCTGGACTGTATACTCTGGACATGCAAGGAGGTTAAACCACTTCCACACAGGTTGCCTGAGACGAATATTCCACATCCGATGGCAAGATCGTGTCATTAACATCGAGGTTCTCTCGAGGGCTAACATGCCCAGCATCCATGCACTGCTAGAAAAAGCACGACTAGGATGGGCCGGACACCTCGTCCGTATGTCAGACGAGCGGCTCCCAAAGAAGCTTCTCTACGGCGAGCTGAGAGGGGGATGGCGCGAGAGAGGGCGCCCAAAGAAACGTTTTAAAGACAGTCAGTGGGAGTCTCTGAAAAGTTGCCAGGTAGACGTCGACACCTGGGAATGTCTGGCACAAAACAGATCTGACTGGAGAAGCGCAGTCAAAGCGGGTATAAATACCAGCGAAGACCACCGTGTTGTGAAAGCCCAGAGCAGAGAAATCACGAACCCTGAAATCACGAACAGCGGGAACACCATCCCCTTCTACAGACCTCGTGTGCCCGTTATGCAGCAGATGTTTTCGTGCCCACATTGGCCTGTTCATCCACATGCGCACCCACACCCAACATGGACATATGTGACAAGGATGATGTCGGCGGTCCTCATCGACAACAATGGACAGCTATTAGTCCTAACGCAGTAAGCTCATTCACTGTTCTACATCTTCGACCAAGTCTGGGCGATTCTACCTGTGACAGACACGAGCGAGGTTAGGATCAGTGCCATGCTGAGGTCAAGTCAAGAATAGTCTCCATGTTTCATTACTGATTATAGGATGCTGCGCCTTTGTGGGAATATTTTATTAATTTCCACGTTTTCTGTTCTCGTTAGCTTGTTGCAATAGTCTGTCTTCGTCCAATCTGAGATGGAGCTGTAGAATAAATGCCCATTTGACACGGACAATAGCTTTGTCTTCCGAGGATTCTTCTTCTTCTTCTTCTGCGTACACAGTCAGACAGTAACCATTATTTTCTCGAAAAAAGCGGCGGTCATCCTGAGACTCTCGCCACTACCATAGAGCTTGTCTTGCAGTTCCACTGGCAATGGCCACATCTGCTCTCTCTGATCCTCGTATGTCGGGCAGTTCTGCAGCAGATGTTCAGTGGTCATTTTGCCAGTACCGCACGGGCATTCGTCGGTACCACCTATCTTCAGTTTGTTGAATAGGTGGTACCTCAGTCTGTTGTGGCCAGTGTGAAGTCTGAAGACAACGACCTGCTCTCTTCGGTTCAACTGGTAATAGGCATCGTTTTTGGTGTAACCAGTATGTTCGGTTTCCCATTTGGTCATGTATCTGGCTTTGATAAGCCGTTTTGACTCTTCGTACGTCATACTGGTATCTGTTTGTGGTAGCCTTGCACCTTCTTTTGCCAGTCTGTCTGCCTCCTCGTTGCCTAGGATGTTGCAGTGTGACGGAACCCACTGTACCACCACCCTTTTTGGTGCGGACTGCTGGCACAGTTTGCAGAGTGCTGCTCTTAAGTCATTAAGCTCAGTGTTCTTCTGGCTTTTTAGCTCTGTGACTACTTCGAGAGCATCTGTCAGCAAGACTATATGGCTCTCATTTTCACTGTGTGTTACCATTTCTTCCACTGCCGCCCTCAGTGCCTCTGCCTCTGCTCTGAAATTGCTTGTGTACTTACCAGTAGCGAATGACAGTGTTATATTTCTGCCATTTGGTAGGTTCAGGAATGCTCCTGCCCCTCCGTTCTGTGTAGTGTTTGTTACAGAACCGTCGGTGTATGCATGGGTCCAGTCCATGCTTGGGTAGCTTTTCGTTATGAAGCTTAGGGTAGTGTCTCTCCTTTCTTTTTCACTCTGGCAGTTTTTGTTTGCAATACCTGGTATATTTTCTACCACCTCTGGAAATATATCCTGCCTCCAAGTAGGTTTTCGTACAGTAGTGATGGGTTTTGGTGTTGTTAGTGCGTTTATGGGATCTTCGTGCATCTTTGCTTTTTCCGAGGATTCGAAATGTAGGAGGTGGGTTCAAATGAAACTGGACCAAACTGCAACAAGTGAACATACTTATGATGCGCATGATAACGTTACTTCTGGTGTAAACAGCACATACCAACCGTCAAGTTTGCAAAATGTAATTAGCTCTCCCCCCCCCCCCCCCTCCCACTCATAGCTTTTCTAGCAGTCCGTTGAAAACAAGGCGGGTGTGATACGGAATCCGGCCAGAGTTGATCAGCGAGCGGTGATTCGGTTTCTAACAGCTGAAGGACGTCAACCAGTTGAAATTTATCGCAGAATGCAGGTAGAGTGTATGGTGACAAAATTGTATTGAAGAAAAAAGTGAAGAACTGGACAAAGATGTATAAAGAAGACGTGTGTTAACGAAAGATCTTCCGAGACCAGGTCAGGCGCATATTATTGCGTTAACTCACATCGATAAAAATCGTTATCCAGTTCGTCACAGTTGTCTTCGACATTGCCTAGGCAATGTTTACATATTCTGGAGGTTAGTGCGGGTCAACACTTCCGCATTGGTCATGTTGTGCTCCAAAGTGACACTGTGACTCTGACGCAGACATCGTAGACTTCCATTGACTCGATGTCCTCATTGACAGAAACATGCTGTTCAGACTATGATAGTCAGTGTCAGGGGAACAAAACTGATCAGACTTTGATAGTCAGTGTCAGGGAAACCAAACTGATCATACTTTGATAGTCAGGGTCAGGGGAACCAAAAGATCAGACTTTGATAGTCAGTGTCAGGGGAACCAAACTGATCAGACTTTGATAGTCAGTGTCAGGGAAACCAAACTGATCAGACTTTGATAGTCAGAGTCAGGGGAACCAAACTGATCAGACTTTGATAGTCAGTGTCAGGGGAACAAAACTGATCAGACTTTGATAGTCAGTGTCAGGGGAACCAAACTGATCAGACTTTGATAGTCAGGGTCAGGGGAACCAAACTGATCAGACTTTGAAAGTCAGTGTCAGGGGAACAAAACTGATCAGACTTTGATAGTCAGTGTCATGGGAACCAAAATGATCAGACTTTGATAGTCAGTGTCAGGGGAACCAAACTGATCAGACTTTGATAGTCAGGGTCAGGGGAACCAAACTGATCAGACTTTGATGGTCAGTGTCAGGGGAACAAAACTGATCAGACTTTGATAGTCAGTGTCAGGGGAACCAAACTGATCAGACTTTGATAGTCAGGGTCAGGGGAACCAAACTGATCAGACTTTGAAAGTCAGTGTCAGGGGAACAAAACTGATCAGACTTTGATAGTCAGTGTCATGGGAACCAAAATGATCAGACTTTGATAGTCAGTGTCAGGGGAACCAAACTGATCAGACTTTGATAGTCAGGGTCAGGGGAACCAAACTGATCAGACTTTGATGGTCAGTGTCAGGGGAACCAAACTGATCAGACTTTGAAAGTCAGTGTCAGGGGAACCAAACTGATCAGATATTGATAGTCGGGATAAGATGAAACAAACTGATCAGACTATGTTAGTCAGGGTACGATAAAACATTCTCCTCCAAGCAGTTCGTGCTGGAAACAGCTAGTTTCTTTGGAGTCTGGCTAACGCGATAGCGAACGGCGATGTAATTCCCCAAAGGTGGTAAGTTGAAGCAGCCCCCCCCCCCCAACCACCCACCACCACCACCACCACAGCCTCCCCCTCCCGAATAAAGAGAACCCGGTGCACGTCATTCTCAATTAATCCACGCGAGGTGAGTAGATCTACCGTAACCTGCCACCAAAGAAAGTTGTCAATATAACTTAACTCAAGCAAGAGAGCTATTAGCTACAGCAAAAATGTAGCTCTACCCCTACCATTAAGTGAGCCAAACAGACAAGAACAAGTTTCAATTGGTGTGACGTAATTAATCTGCTAGCCCTGTGCACCACCTTCATTAGTAACCTCCTAACACGCGCATCTATATGGCTCATTGGAGAAATTATATCCTCCTTAATAATTGCTTCCTGAATAAACAGTGGCCTAGAGGCGGCGGTGGTACCAACGACATAATGAGTATTTTATAACGTGTCTGGTAGAATAAACTCGACTATCCTAGCAGTGGAAAAATTTCGTAGGACAGTTTTATGAAACCAAAAATTATGTTATCCTGCATGGCACTGGATGATGCTGCCCTCTACGTTTTACCATCAGGGTCTCTTTAATTTAATAAAAATCAACCGGCCGTATGTAATCATCCCGCGTCACGCCTCGTGGATTTTGTGATCAATTCCTGCCACGACCGTCTGGTCTTTGATCATTTCAGCTCGTCAGAATTTCATTGTTTGCCGAATCGTCCTGTTACGCCATCTTTCCGTTCTCTTTCTCAAGTTCCTTGGCTCTTATTCCTTCGACACGTTTTGCCCTAGAGCGCTGGTTGTGTCTGAGCGACTTTCCCGTTCTCCTGTAGGAGAACCTACTAAATGAATTGTGCATGTCTTCTGTGTTAGATCTATCTATCTATCTATCTATCTATCTATCTATCTATCTATCTATCTATCTATCTATCTATCTATCTATCTATCTATCTATCTATCTATCTATCTATCTATCTATCTATCTATCTATCTATCTATCTATCTATCTATCTATCTATCTATCTATCTATCTATCTATCTATCTATCTATCTATCTATCTATCTATCTATCTATCTATCTATCTATCTATCTATCTATCTATCTATCTATCTATCTATCTATCTATCTATCTATCTATCTATCTATCTATCTATCTATCTATCTATCTATCTATCTATCTATCTATCTATCTATCTATCTATCTATCTATCTATCTATCTATCTATCTATCTATCTATCTATCTATCTATCTATCTATCTATCTATCTATCTATCTATCTATCTATCTATCTATCTATCTATCTATCTATCTATCTATCTATCTATCTATCTATCTATCTATCTATCTATCTATCTATCTATCTATCTATCTATCTATCTATCTATCTATCTATCTATCTATCTATCTATCTATCTATCTATCTATCTATCTATCTATCTATCTATCTATCTATCTATCTATCTATCTATCTATCTATCTATCTATCTATCTATCTATCTATCTATCTATCTATCTATCTATCTATCTATCTATCTATCTATCTATCCATCCACCCATCCATCCATCTATCATCTATCCATATATATATGTATATATATATATATATATATCTAATTATCTATATATCCATCTATCCATCAATCAGTCCATCAATCCATCCATCCATCCATCCATCTAACCATCTATACATCTGTATATATATATATATATATATAAATATATATATATATATATATATATATATATATATATATCTTACTATTTATCTTTCTATTTATCTATCTATCTAGCTGGCTAGCAAGCTTTCTGTCTATCTATCTATCTCCCCCCCCCTCTCTCTCTCTCTCTCCATCTCTCCCTCCGTCCGTCCGTCTGTTATCTTGTTTGTCTTTTCTGTCTTGTCTGTCTATCTATCTATTTATCTGCATATCTATATTCTTATCTATCTATCTTACTAACTAACTATTTATCTATTCATCTGTCTTGCTGTCTATCGTATTATATGTCTGTCTATCTGTCATCTATCTATCTATATATCTATCTATCTATCTATCTATCTATCTTTCTATCTATCTATCTAACTATCTATCTATCTATCTATCTATATATCTATCTATCTATCTATCTATCTATCTATCTATCTATATATCTATCTATCTATCTATCTATCTATATGTCTATATATCTACCTCTGTCTTGCTGTCTATCTTAATAGCTGCATGTCTGTCTGTATGCCTGTCTGCATGCCTGTCTGTCTATCTATCGATATAATATAGTATTCTTTATTTCTCTGTCTCTCACTCTCCGCCTAATATCCACTAATTTAAATGCACCATGTCCAGTATTTATACCCACCTCAACGCCAGACTCTGATCTGCGCACTTAATTTAATAGCGTCGCCTTGAAACGATTTATGTGTCCTGAATTGTTGACTAGGACACATTAAACAAGCGTGCACCGTGTGCACCTTTGAGCTATCTTGTAAACCCGCCTATGCACACATAACTGCCACCGTTGTCTCCCATTTCTATCTCCCTCAAATGATAGTTTCACATTTCTTGAAGGCGGGATCACTATCTTCTTTAACGTGCGCTATTTTCTTGTCTAAGTTGAATTCGTTCATTCTTGCTGTGCGTTCCCAAGTAGAAAATAAAAGGGTAAGCCTTTCAAGTTAAGGTATGTCCCATAGTCGTTACACTACTGTCAGGCAATGAAGTTATTAGAGACTTCAGTATACTAAGTCAAGTTTTGTCCCATAGTCGTTACACTACTGTCAGGCAATGAAGTTATTAGAGACTTCAGTATACTAAGTCAAGTTTTGTCCCATAGTCGTTACACTACTGTCAGGCAATGAAGTTATTAGAGACTTCAGTATACTAAGTCAAGTTTTGTCCCATAGTCGTTACACTACTGTCAGGCAATGAAGTTATTAGAGACTTCAGTATACTAAGTCAAGTTTTGTCCCATAGTCGTTACACTACTGTCAGGCAATGAAGTTATTAGAGACTTCAGTATACTAAGTCAAGTTTTGTCCCATAGTCGTTACACTACTGTCAGGCAATGAAGTTATTAGAGACTTGAGTATGCTAAGTCAAGTTTTGTCCCATAGTAGTTACACTACTGTCGGGGAATGAAGTTATTAGAGACTTGAGTATGCTAAGCCACAGTTTGTATGAAGTAGAGACCAGTTTCTTTCCTCGCTGCATTTTACTTCCCATGTCGTATGCTAGCTACCCATTTACAACTGGGTCGACTAGATCGTGAACACATGAAAGTTTAACATTTTACCTTTGTCCGGAAAGCGACTATCAAATCAACAAATATTTTTGCAATCTGGTTTATTTAATTACATTTGAGCAGAAATCTACGCCATCTCACTTGCCAATTTTAAATTGAAGAAGTGGGTTGTCTTTGTATTCGTCAATGGATATTTATGTTGAACTTAAAAGCGAGAAATACATTGCAGATGTCCAAATAAAGTTAGGCTGTTTTTCCACTGCTTTTACTCTAATTTTCGAATCCCTATAGAATGTACAAATTGGGGAATTGATTCTGTTGTTTTGTGCGATCGTATTGTTCTTCGTAGATTTCTGGTTAATGGCAGACTTTGAAAGCAGCAACAATATACTTCCACTTCGTCTGATCTGCGGTCATCCTTCGTGGTGCCCCATCTCTGGTTCATATTTTTTATTTCTATCTATTGCACAATGCGTGGCATTTTCTGGCAAAGGTACGTTACATAGAGTTGTCTTATTACATGTGTTGTGGCTGGTATGCTGTGAGAAAAGCGGAAGGACGGCTGGCTGAGTGGATAGGATGTGGACCTTCTGGGTATGATGACATGCGTTGAAAACCGTTGTTGTTGTTGTTGTTCTAGCTACTTGTGATGTGTTAACTCTTAAGGAAGATAATCCTGTCGCGGGTGACAGTGATTCCACTTACATCCCGGTGGACACAATCAGAAGAATTGGCGGCAAGACGCGTTAAAACATGGAGTTTGACACGGTCAGACACGGAAAGCTTTACACAAATATTGGTCTAACACACTCCTCGCGGCCCTCATTCCAAGGATATGGGGTACACGGCTCCACCTGGGCAGTCTGTAGGGAGTTTGACACGAACAGACACGGAACTTTACACAAACATTGGTCTAACACACTCCTCGCGGACCTCATCACAAGGCTGTGGAGTACATGGCTCTACCTGGGAGAGTCTGTAGGGATTTCGGTCGACACGCTGCGCATGAACACAGACTCAGCAGTTGAACATGGTAGTGGTCGATCGACGCAACGGGCCTTTGACGCCTACACGAACATTATTATGTACTTGAAAAAGGGGACCGAGGTCCTTAACTTAACTTAACGTCTTTATACTGGTTTAGAAGACCCTGCAGAGTCTGTATACAACCAGTTACATTTACATCACTTTGATCTAAAAGCTATGCGCATCCAGTTTATTCTTAAATGCATTAACTGTCCCTGCCTCCACTACCTCCCCTGGCAATGCATTCCAAGCAGACACCACTCTCTGACTAAAAAAATATTTCCTAATATCTAATCTGGACCTCTCTTTAGTCAGCTTGTAGCTATGCCCTAGTGTTATTGTAGGTGGCTGTACTTTAAAAAACTTGTTATAGTCTAATTTATCGATTCCTCTGAGCCATCTTATAAACCTGTATTAAGTCACCACGAATTCTTCTCTCTTCGAGACACTGTACGCCGGTTTTTCTGAGTCGTTCCTCATAACTGTAATTCTGGAATCCCACTATCATCTTTGTCGCTCTTTTTGTGTATTCTTTCTAGCATGTTTATGTCCCCTCTATGATAAGGACTCCACACCTGTACACAGTACTCCAATCTAGGTCTAACTAAAGCGTTATACAGTTTGACGATCACTTCCTTGCTCCTATGTTTAATATTTCTTTTTATCATACCAAACATTGCATTTGCCTTTTTCACTGCTACCTTAACTTGCTCACTCACCTTTCCTGTATGATCTATTATAACCCCTAGGTCCCTTTCCTTATCCATCTTTCTAATATTGTTTTCTCCCATTCTGTAATTATGTTCCATATTGGATCTACCCATGTAGATGACTGTACATTTATCTACATTAAACTCCATTTGCCAACTTACAGACCATTCTCGAATTTTATCTAAATCGGACATCAATATATCCCCTTCCGCTTTAGATTAGACACTACTGCATAGTTTTGTGTCATCAGCAAATTTTGCAATCATGGATATCATATCAATGTCCAAATCCTTTATATATATCAAGAACAAAATTGGTCCCAAAACCGAACCCTGTGGCACACCACTTTTCACTTCACTCCACTCAGAGTACTCCTTATTTATGCCCACCCTCTGCCTTCTTCCCGTTAACCAATTTTCAATCCATTTGGCAACTTCGCCACCTATTCCATGTGATTTTAACTTTCGAAATAATCTTTGATGAGGTACTCTATCAAAGGCCTTTGCAAAGTCTAGATAAATAACATCCACTGGCTCCCCTTTATCTATGATTTTAGTAACCTCCTCCATGAATTCTAATAGATTTGTTAAGCATGATCTCCCTCTAGTAAACCCATGCTGACTATTTCTAATTAGATTAAATTTGTCTAAATGCATTACAATGTATTCTTTGATTATTGACTCTAACAATTTACAGACTATGCTCGTTAAACTCACCGGTCTATAATTTGCTGGATCTGATTTTTTTGCTTTTCTTGAATAAGGGGATCACTCCTGCATCTTTCCAATCCCGTGGAACAATCCCTTTTGTTAGTAATTGAGAAAATAATATAGCCAATGGTTTTGCTAGTTTTGCTGGTTTTCCTATTGGCTGTATTGCAATTGTAGGCTCTTCCGTGAGCTCGACTATATGAGGATATCAGTGTCGATCCCCACCCCGTTCGCCAGACTTCAGTGGCACAGCCTGTGTCTAGGAGCCCGGTCTAGGATAATACTGCTCTCCCCATCCTAATTCCGGGATGAACTCAATCCTTCATCTGCCCATATAACTCTGCAGTCTCTCTTCCCATTGTACTAACTCAACTTAACTTATCGTAATGTCTCCATACTGGTTTATAAGACTATGCAGAATCTGTATACAACCAGTTTCTTTTACACTCCCTATATCTAAAAAGGGAGGCTGTGTGGCCTAGGGGTGAAACTCGCTCAGTTTTCACAATCACAACGATCCGGGTTCGATTCCCACTTGTGTCCAGGTTGGCAGACACTGGGTTTCTTTCTCGGGCGAATGCTCCTTCACGTACGGAAAGTAATGGCAACCTACCGTACTGCACACCTGCCAAGAAACTTCTAACAGCCAAATAGGTGATGGTTGTAAGAAGCTACGTTCTGTAAAAGGACATGCTACTTTTTTTTTTTTTATCTAAAAATATCTTCTTTCATTCAATCTAGTCTTGAAAGCATTAATTGACACTGCCTCCACTATTTCCGGTGATAATGCATTCGAAACATAAACTGCGTTTTTAATTTTTTTAAATTACCTAGAATCTTCTTCTTCGTACGCTGTCAGACGTCAACACCTAGAATCTAATCTGTACCTTTCTTTAATTAATGTTTAGTTGCGTTCTCTTGTTCCTGAAGGCGGCTGAATTTTGAAATAAACTTGTTATAGTTTCGTTTATCTTTTCCTTTGATTATCTTGTTGTTGTTGTTTGCGAATGCGCACAATGAGTAGGTTTCTATTTTGTGCGCCCTGAAAAGGACGTTAAGTGTAGGGTTGCAGTAGCTTTCCTCACATTCTGAGCGTGCTGATGAAGGTGGACTGGTGTCTTCCAGACGATTGTGCTATGCTTGACTCCATTTGCGTGTCGCTCACTACTACTGAAATCACGTCGATCTAAGGTGAGGGCCTTCGCCAGTATGTTTTGCTTGACCCTGACTAACAATATCTGATCAGTATATGTTGCCTGACCCTGACTAACATATCTGATCAGAATATGTTGCCTGACCAGACGTTAGTCTTACTCCCCGTTGATTATCTTAAACACCTGCATTAAATCATTTCTCTACATATTTCACAATCTCTCTTTCACAGCCCTACTATCTCTTCGCCAATAAAAATGTTTCCCATTTGTTTTTAGGAAACAATTTACAATCACAATCTACGTCCATTTAGTACACTTTATACCATTGTTGTCTGCGTACTATAAATTCATACACACAATACAGAAACATACGCTACATTCTCAAAGATTGAAACTTAAAAGCTTAAATCCTGGCTTTGAAAAACAGCAAAGCTGAAGTTGATGGAAATGACTTGATGTTATTTTAATTTTTCTGAGATAAAAATGAGCGAAATGAAAGAAAACATTCTTTTTGACGTGATCTTGAAGATGTATATGTTGTAAGTTCCATGGAATGTTTAAACTGTGCAGGTTTTTTTTAAAAATGCGATTCTCAAATAAAGATGAGTCTTCGTTGTAATTCACTCTAAGGATTAACAGACATTAGATGGTCCCAAACGGGACGCTAGCATCAGAAACAAGACAGGCTGTGCAGATCAGGATGGGAAAACCACAAAACAAAAAACCTCTAACATACACATGTTATGTCTTCCTGTCATGCGCAATCCTTTCCAGCCCCTTCCCTCAATGTATTGGTATCAGATTATTGAGAATTGAATGCAGATATTTATTTAAATCTGGGATCCAATGATACAGATTTGTATTTATTAGGATTATAGTGACATACATACTTACTTAGTCGCTCCGCTTTTACCGTGAGGTGTAGAGGATTATAGTGACATACTTCCTTACTTAGTCGCTCCTCTTCTACCGTGAGGTGTAGAGGTTTATAGCGACATATGATGTTTAATATTTAAACGGACGGTATTTCCTTTTTTTTTTGTTCTTCTTTTTCTTCTTCCTTTTCTTCTTCTTATTCTCCTTCTTCTCTTCTTCTTCATCTTCTTGTTTTTTCTTCTTTTTGTTTTCCTCCTCCCTCTCTACTTGTTTTTCTTTTCTAATTCTTCTTCTTCTTCTTCTTCTTTTTTTCTACGTCTTATTCTTCTTATTATTCTCTTTTTTCTCTTCTTCTTCTTCTTCTTCTTGTTCTTGTTTGTCTTCTTCTCTTTGTTCTCCTCCTCCCCCTCTTCTTTTTCGTCTTCTTCTTCTTCTTTTTCTTCTTCTATTTCTTCTTCCTCTGCTCTTTCTCTTCTTCTTCTTCTTTTTCTTCATCTTCTTCTTCTTCATCTTCTTTGTTCCTCCTCCTCCTTTTCTCCTTCTTCTTTTTTTTTTCACCTTCCTCTTCTCCTTCAACTTCTTCTAATTCTTCTTCTTTTCTCTTTCTTGTACTTTCTTGGCCGATCGTCCGAAAAAGAACGTTTTGTTAAGCTTTATCGCAGTTTACAGCGGCGCTGCAATATATGTGCCTTTCAGCCTGACACACCCGCTTTCGGTACGATTTTTGGGGGAGCGTGTTGACCTATCCTATTTGGATTTTTATTTTATTAGCCAGACTGCACACGTGCAGCCAGTTTCCAGTATCGTCACTTAATGGCGGAATAAAGTATTGGTCAGCTATGCATTGCCGACCCTGACACACGCAGCTCTTAAAGGAGGTCATTGGTACTGCAGGTCAAGGTCAAGCACTCTAACGCCCCCGCCCCCTCTCCACTCACAACTGCCGTATATAAACCATTTGATTAGGTCAAATCAGAAAGACACCATTCATTGTCACTGCATGGAACTTGGGACTGAAGCCGCTCACCAAATTCATGGATGCGACAGACCATCATCTCTTAGGCAGATTGTCTACCAGCCTGCATGGACACGGGAGGCAGTGTACTGGCACGGGAGTCGTTGTACTGACACGGGAGGCAGTGTACTGGCACGGGAGTCGTTGTACTGACACGGGAGGCAGTGTACTGGCACGGGAGTCGTTGTACTGACACGGGAGGCAGTGTACTGGCACGGGAGTCGTTGTACTGACACGGGAGGCAGTGTACTGGCACGGGAGTCGTTGCACTGACACGGGAGGCAGTATACTGGCACGGGAGTCGTTGTACTGACACGGGAGGCAGTGTACTGGCACGGGAGTCGTTTTACTGATACGGGAGGCGTTGTACTGGTACGGAGGCACTGTACTGACACGGGATGCGTTGTACTGGCACCAGAGTAGTTTATCTGAACGGGAGGCGTTGTACTGGTACAAAGGCGTTGTACTGACACGGAATGCTTTGTACTGGTACGGTAGGCATTGTACTGGTACGATAGGCGTTCTACTGGTACGAAGGCGTTGTACTGGTATGGAGGCGTTATACTGGTACGGAGGCGTTGTACTGACACGGGATCCGTTGTACTAGTACAGGAGGCGTTGTACTGCTACGGGAGGCGTTGTACTGGTACGGGAGGTGTTGTACTGGTACGAGAGGCGTTGTACTGGTACGAGAGGCGTCGTACTTACACGGGAGGCGATGTACTGACACGCGAGGTGTTTTACGGATATGGGAGACTTTGTACTGATAACAGACGTTGTACTGGCACAAGTGGCGTTGTACTGGCACAAGAGGCGTTGAACTCTAAAAAGATGTATATTCTGTTCTTCATCATGATACCAAAAACCAGGTACAAAAAAAAAAACTCCGTTCTGGTAAGAATTTCTGTTTATCACGTACCACTGATATATGATATATGTTATCAGCACAGCCTACTCTTCTGTTCACTTCTGCCGCTGAGTGCTCAAGATGTCGCTCTTGAGTCAAGTGTGTTGTGTCCGCATATGGAAGCCAGCGGCGTTATATATTTGTAATCTCAGAATTATAAACTACGCCAGGAGGCAGGCTTGTCGGAAATCTGTTTTGTTATCAGTTACTGTAAACGCAACCGTTATCTGATTCTACTTGCTTAGCTAGGGAAGGATGCCACCAACCACGCCTGTATAGTACGCATCGATGTTGCGGATACTTAGACACCGCTTTCTAAACAGGGAATATCTCTTCTAATCTCGTACAGGTAGAGGAAGTCTCATAGAGGCATCGCTGTCAATGCTGGCATGTTTGAGGGAAGAACTATGATTTGTAATAGGTCTTTGTTCATGCTGCCTTTCTTTTCATAACACTAACAAAATGAAATAGATGTTTGAATCATAGTAGTTACACTACTGTCGGGAATGAAGTTGTTAGTAAAACTAAAGTAAAGTAACCCATAGCTTTATAGCCGTGGGGTGTTGGTGACCTCACATTTCAAAGGCTCGGCTATATGAGGGTGGTAGCCATCTCCTCTCCCTCGCCGCTTTTACTTCCCGGACTGAACCGGTACCCATTTAAGGTTGGGTCGACACGGGAGCCGTTGAGTTTTGAAGAAAAAAAACATGTCCGCCTCAACTGGGGAATGAACCCAGGACCACTCAGATGCGAAGCAAGTGAGCTAACCACTGTGCAACGCTAGCTGTTAGAGACTTAAGTATACTACGTCTAGGTTTGTCACATAGTAGTTACACACTACTGTCAGCGAATGAAGTTGTTAGAGACTTCAGTATACTAAGTCAAGGTTTGTTCCATTGTAGTTACACTACTGTCAGGGAGTGAAGTTGTTAGAGACTTCAGTATACTAAGTCAAGGTTTGTTCCATTGTAGTTACACTACTGTCAGGGAGTGAAGTTGTTAGAGACTTCAGTATACCAAGTCAAGGTTTGTTCCATTCTAGTTACACTACTGTCAGGGGGTGAAGTTGTTAGAGACTTCAGTATACCAAGTCAAGGTTTGTTCCATTCTAGTTACACTACTGTCAGGGGGTGAAGTTGTTAGAGACTTCAGTATACCAAGTCAAGGTTTGTTCCATTCTAGTTACACTACTGTCAGGGGGTGAAGTTGTTAGAGACTTCAGTATACCAAGTCAAGGTTTGTTCCATTCTAGTTACACTACTGTCAGGGGGTGAAGTTGTTAGAGACTTCAGTATACCAAGTCAAGGTTTGTTCCATTCTAGTTACACTACTGTCAGGGGGTGAAGTTGTTAGAGACTTCAGTATACCAAGTCAAGGTTTGTTCCATTCTAGTTACACTACTGTCAGGGGGTGAAGTTGTTAGAGACTTCAGTATACCAAGTCAAGGTTTGTTCCATTCTAGTTACACTACTGTCAGGGGGTGAAGTTGTTAGAGACTTCAGTATACTAAGTCAAGGTTTGTTCCATTCTAGTTACACTACTGTCAGGGGGTGAAGTTGTTAGAGACTTCAGTATACCAAGTCAAGGTTTGTTCCATTCTAGTTACACTACTGTCAGGGGGTGAAGTTGTTAGAGACTTCAGTATACCAAGTCAAGGTTTGTTCCATTCTAGTTACACTACTGTCAGGGGGTGAAGTTGTTTGAGACTTCAGTATACCAAGTCAAAGTGTGTTCCATTCTAGTTACACTACTGTCAGGGGGTGAAGTTGTTAGAGACTTCAGTATACCAAGTCAAGGTTTGTATAAAGTAGGGTGCCCAGTTCCTTTTCTCGCTGTCTTTTCTATCCTAGTCGTGTGTCAGGTACACATTTACAGCTGAGTTAAAAGGAGCATATTAATGTCGGGATTTACAGCTCTACCACTACGCTAATCCTACGCTCCAACAATAAGCCATTCATTTATTTACATGTTGGTCGACTGAAGAAGTGGGTGCCTTGGCCAGTATATTGTATCGGGCCAGGCGTCTGTTTTGTTGCTCATTATTTATATGTTTCTTTAGAATCGAACGCCTTTCCTCTCAGTAATAGCGACCCGCGTGTGTTGTGAACGGGTACTGCACAGGCAATGTTTGCCATTAGAAGAAATAGCTCTACAAAACTGCTTATCTATTATCCAAACCTGACAGTTGCCACATCATGTTTCCGTTATTAGTCGTATTTCATTTCTTTTTCTTCTTCTTTTTCTTCTTCCTCTTCTTCTTCTTCTTCTTCTTCTTCTTTTTCTTTTACTTCTTCTTCCTCTTCTTCTTCCTCTTCTTTTTCTTCTTCTTCTTCTTCTTCTTCCTCTTCTTCTTCTTCTTCTTCTTCTTCTTCTTCTTTTACTTCTTCTTCCTCCTAGTTCTTATTTTTCTTTCTTAATGTTCTTCTTTTTTGATGAATTAATTATATGCAGATAGGCTGGTGAGGAAGGAGGACTTCCCCGGTCCCCAACAGCCTTTCGAGCATGATTGCTCCTCCAGACTAGACTGCCTTATTTTGGTCTGCTTGAGTAGTGCAGACGTGTAGAATATGTTCTGATGTTTTCTTCCATTTTTATGCAATCGCACATGGCGATGTCGCTAGGATCCATTTCTTGGAAGTTAGCTTTGAGGCTGCATTGTCCTGTTCCGAGACTTGATCTTTTTTCGCCTGTCTCTGCCAAGTTTGCAAATGCTGTCATTTTCTGAATTGAATTCATTGTGCTGGTCTCTCCATTCCGATGTCGTGAATCATTTTATGAGTGTATTTACTTCTTCCAGCTTTGTAGCTGGAGTATGTGTACCATCTTTTCCGGCTTCTGCTAGCTCATATGCCTTCTCGTTTTCAAGAAAGCCACAGTGGGGGAGAATCCACTATTAGAATCGATATGTTTTTGCTGGAATCAGAAATCCCATGTCATATATGATTTTATGCGAGATTCTATTTTGTTTGGAGCTTGAAATTGTTTGGAATACCCACTGCGAGTCTTAGAATTTCAATTATCTTTGTAGTTGTTGTTATTTTCTTCTGATAAGAATCTGAGCTGCTGCATGTACAGCTGTCTCTACTGAGTATGTCGCCGTTGGCGTCTGCGATATAAAATCCATTGGCTCTTCTTTTTTCACACGACGGTCGGTCCATGATGTCAATTTATTCCAGAGATACCTGGGTTCATCGCTGGAGATCCCTGGGTTCATCGCTGGAGCTACGGAGTTCGTGCTTTGTGCGATGCTCTCGACATATGGGGTACCTATCTGTCAAGAGAGACCGAGCTAAAATGGGGAAAAACCCCGAAGCAATGAAGTCGAGACCCCGCTTAAAGTTTGTTTTTGTTTTATTTTTCTTTTCACACTCATGGACGATTCATCTGTGTCCACTCGTGTCCAGGAGTTGCTATGCTGCTGTTCTTTGAGCTCCTGTAGAACGTGGATTGTTTGTTCTGCTGAATCTTTCAACTACTTTTTTTTCTTTGTGCAGTTTGTTTCATTGATTCTTCTTGCATTCCGTGGTGTATTGAAAAGGTGAAACTGACTCCTTCTCTCGGTAGTGCAATACAGTACTTCTCAGGAGATTCGCCGCTGTGGTAATCATAGCTGCTAGTAAGACACACAGAATTGTTTTAACTTTCATCCCTAAAGCAGAATGCTCTCCAACTCATAAGATTTGAACATAAGGCTGTTTACGCTAGCATGTCGAGTATGGGGCATCCATCAGCGTTGGAAAGAAAGAGCCATGGAGTTTTTGTACCGAAATAACGGGATTACACGTTCTAATAGAAGAAGGAAGAGATCGATGAGAAAAATGATGGTGAATAAGAGAACAGTGAAGTAGAAAAAGTAGATGGTTGTTTTGTGTGTATTTTTCTTTTGCGTTCGCCTTATTTCTCTAATCCCCAGGTGGTGTACGCTGCACTGTGGTTTTTATTTTGCGCATGTCGGCCGAGTGCATCCGACTTCAGCATGCATTTTATGTAAGGGTCAGCTTCCTCCTGCATTTTCTAAGGGTTTGCGTCTCAAGGGTAACGGCCGGCGCTGTGGGGGGGATCGAACCCAGCACCTTCGAGTTGTGAGACGTGTCACTGATCCACTAGCACACGCCGTCCCCGAAAGTAGATGATGATATTATGAATAGAATGAAAAAGACGATATGGGGGATTACGATATTAAAAGGATAATGGTAGGGTTGAGAATAAGATAGAAAAAACTTTTTGCAATGATGATGTGGCAGTAGAAGATAAGAAGAAGTAAGACGAAGGAGAAGATAAAGATAGAGACAAAATGGGAGAACAAGCAGAAAAATAGAAGAACAGAAAAGAAGAAAAGGAAGAAGAAGAAGAAAAAAGAAACGGCAAAGACAAAGATGAAAAAGAACAATTAAATTTACCAGAAGAACATGTTGAAGAAATGGAAAGAGAAAGCATAAAAGGAATAAAAAGAATGGGATATTTGAAAAGAAGAAGAAGAATGCGTTGAAGAAAAGAGAAGAAGAAAACAACGAAGATTAAGAAAAAGCAGAGGAAGAAGAAGTAGAAGAAGAAGAGAAAATAAATGGAGAAGAAGAAAAAGTAGAAGAAGTAGAAAAAGATGAAGTAGAAGATAAAGAAGAAGAAGAAGAAGAAGAAGAAGAAAAAGAAAAAGAAACTGAAGAAAAAATTAGAGAAAGAAGAAAAAAATGAAAAAGAAAATAAAGAACAAGAACAAGAAGAAAAAAATAGAAAAAAGAAGAAGAAGAACAACAACAAGAACAAGAAGAACAAGAAAAATAAAAGAAACAAGAAGGAATAAATTGAACAAAGAAGAAGAAGAAGAAGAAGCAGAAGAAGATGAAGAAGAAGAAGAAGAAGAAGAAGAAGAAGAAGAAGAAGAAGAAAGAAGAAAAAGAAGACGAAAACGAGAAAACAGGAAGAAGGAATAAAACAAAAGAATCAGAAAAAAAGAAGCAGACGATGCAGAAAACAAAGACGAATCCGAAATGTAAACACATAAACTGAAGAAGAAGCAGATTGCTAGGCAGAACCGCCCAGTCTGAACCAGGTATTCTTAAGCTGGCCAGAATTATCAGAACATGAGATAACACTCTAGCCAATGGCATTAAGTTTGACATTTATAGTCCGACCACATCCACAAACAACAGCGGCCTCTTAGCAATGTTTTATGTCTGTACGAACAACGAACAATTTAGTTTACGAACATAATTGTGCATTACTACTGTTCGCTGTGTTTGATAATAATTTACTCTATTGTTTAGTTCATTTGCGATACTGCAGACTTTCCTTTGTTTCTTTGTTGGATGAAATTATATATAAATATATGTCTACCCTTTCATCCATTTATCTATCTATCTATCTATCTATCTATCTATCTATCTATCTATCTATCTATCTATCTATCTATCTATCTATCTATCTATCTATCTATCTATCTATCTATCTATCTATCTATCTATCTATCTATCTATCTATCTATCTATCTATCTATCTATCTATCTATCTATCTATCTATCTATCTATCTATCTATCTATCTATCTATCTATCTATCTATCTATCTATCTATCTATCTATCTATCTATCTATCTATCTATCTATCTATCTATCTATCTATCTATCTATCTATCTATCTATCTATCTATCTATCTATCTATCTATCTATCTATCTATCTATCTATCTATCTATCTATCTATCTATCTATCTATCTATCTATCTATCTATCTATCTATCTATCTATCTATCTATCTATCTATCTATCTATCTATCTATCTATCTATCTATCTATCTATCTATCTATCTATCTATCTATCTATCTATCTATCTATCTATCTATCTATCTATCTATCTATCTATCTATCTATCTATCTATCTATCTATCTATCTATCTATCTATCTATCTATCTATCTATCTATCTATCTATCTATCTATCTATCTATCTATCTATCTATCTATCTATCTATCTATCTATCTATCTATCTATCTATCTATCTATCTATCTATCTATCTATCTATCTATCTATCTATCTATCTATCTATCTATCTATCTATATTTATATATATATATATATATATATATATATATAAATATATATATATGTTTGTCTATCTATCTATATATCTATCTATCTACATTTATATCTATCTGTCTGTCTGTCTGTCTATCTGTATGTCTGTCTGTCTGTCTGTCGGTCTGTCTGTCTAATTTCAACCGGATCTAACAAAATAAAGATGTTTCTGGAACAAGCTTAATAATTTCAACCATAAATAACAAGATGTTGCTGGAGCAAGCGAATAATTTCAACCAGAACTAACAAGATGTTACTGGAATTGCTTAATCAGCTTCTCGTCCACCCAGGCAGTCCTGGAAGGTTTCTGAGATCGGGCACTACGAGCTTCTCTGTTTAACTTCACTTAGCTTTCTGCAATGTGTTCTGCTACTGAGACATGGCCATTAACAAAAGAAATGGAGAAAACAAGTATTAGTTACCCAGACCTATCTCGAGAAACGAATGATCAATCCTACCGCAACCAGCGCAGGCAGAATCTTCACAATTCAGAACTTCAGCAATTACGTTTGACGAGCGATGGAGTTGTTCACGAAAACCAGTCCAAAACATCGATAAACAAGCTCGGTAGAAAGTTTGGACGTTTGAGCACGGCGACAGCCTGTTGCACTCAATTCGGAATAAAAACAGCAACATATAATTTCGAAGCGTTGGTCAGACTGGGTAATATATTCTCAGCGGATGGAAAAAGCGACCTCGAAAATTAAAACAGATTGAAGGAAGTAAGTCTGATCATTGAACGAATATTCCTGACATTACAATATAAGCATGTGACAATGAATACAAAAGGAACGATATGCAACATAATATTTTTACACATTATTGAATATAGCTTGGCTTGGCTTCGTTCATTCTCAATCTCCCGCTATCAAACACTGAAAGGGCTTAAGTAGCATAATGTAATCTAAAGAACGGAATGCGTTGTATCGTAGTTTACAGCTTGACTGCGATATTTGCACCTTTCGGCCCAACACATCCGACTTCAGCAAGCATTTTTTTAGTACCGGGTTAGCATTCCCTCTTCGATTCCTTCTCCTTAGCCAGTCTGTCCTGCTGCAGCCTGTTATCCAGGATCACCGCGTGGAGGTGTAGAAGGGTCTTGACAGCTCTGGTTCGCTGGCCCTGACGCTAGCAGTCCGCTATGAGTCGCTGACCACTGCAGCTCATGCGCTGCTCAGCATCTTGATCCCGAATTGGATATTAACAAACAACGATATACTAAACATCGTAACAACAGAGATGAAATGCCTACACAGAATGCTTGGAGTAACAAGAGTGGATAGAATCAGAATACAAAATATACAACACCAAAGTTGAAGTTACAACACCAGTGCTAGACTTCATGAAGAGACAGATAATACATGCTTTGGCCACGTGACCCGTCAAACACCAGATAGTATCCCCCAGAAAGCCGTTCTATACAGATACAATGGATACAAAGCGAAGTGTCGACCGCACAGAAGATAATAATAATAATAATGTTGTCTTATGCGTCTGAGACCCGTTGCGTCGGTCGGCTACATCCATGACCCACAGCTGTAGCGTGGTTCCAGGCCTCGTCCAGGCTGGAGGAGGGGGTTGCTACTCCCTGGAGAAATACTGTTCGGCGACGGCTCCTTCTGCGCCTCCAGCCGGTCGGGGGATCACTTTTGGTCCTGAGGAAGGATTTGTGTAGTATCTTGTGGGCAGAGGTTTCCTGGTCCAGCCGTACAGCATGAGCGAACAAAGAAACTCGGCGCCGGTCAAGTGTTCCTGAGATTGGGTAGAGGCCTGTTCTAGCAGAGACCTCCACGTTGCGGATGTAGTCATGCCATCGGATGCTCAGCATACGCCACTGGTTTCGCATGTGAAAGGCTTCCACTCTAGCCATGTCATGGTTCAACAATGTCCATGTTTTGGAGCCGTTAAGCAGTAATAGGACCATGCAGGACTGGGACCACGCAGGACTAGGACCACGCAGGACTGGTAAATGCGAATTTTTGTCCCAAGAGAGATATTGCCATTACTCCACACACGTCGGAGGTCGTGCATAGCGGACACAGCTAGTCCGATCCGCATTGACATTTCGGGACCGCTGCTCCCATGGGATGATATCATGCTACTGAGATAGATGAATTCGTTGGTGCCTACCGCAGTGTGACCTTGAGTTTCAATACCCTGGGGTGCTGTGTCGAAAACGAGGTTCTGAACTTTGGTCTTGGTCGAGTATATAGACAGGTCGAGGGAGCGCGTTTAACTGTCTAATATTTCCAGAGAGAGTTGCACCGCAGATTGGTCTGTGCCGAACAGGACAGTTTCGTCCGATATAACACTGATAGCACAAACGATGGACAGCAGAAATAACAGAAGCAGTAAAGCTCCACGTGTACGAAGAACATTCTAGGGCCCTGTGAAGAAACCTCTTCATAACCTGACGTTGAAGGGCTCAAACAGCATACATTTCACACACTTGAAATTCACTACAGCATCAACGAAGTACATGCTGGACCTATACAGCCCAGGACAGAAATGGTAGGAGATAATGTTCCGGCTGGCAGCGGTACAACCGACACTGGAGGGGTTAGTGGTGACGTATGTCAGAATTTACTGGAAGCTAGTTCAGGCTATCCACGCGCAGTTGTTGGACCTATACTCAGTTGTTGTACTTATACTAAGTTGTTGGATCTATACTAAGTGGTTAAACCTATACCCAGTTGTTGGTCCTATACTCAGTTGTTGGACCTATACTCAGTTGTTGGACCTATACTCAGTTGTTGGACCTATACTCAGTTGTTGGACCTATACTCAGTTGTTGGACCTATACTCAGTTGTTGGACCTATACGTTGTTGGATCTATACTCCGTTGTTAGACCTATACTCAGATCTTGGACCTATACTCAGTTGTTTGGCCTATACTCATCTGTTGGATCTATTATCATATGTTAACCTATACTCAGCTGTTGGACCTATACTCTGACATCTGGAGTGAAGATGAAGAGGAAGATGAGAATGATGTTGAGGAAAAGGACGAGGATGAGAATGACGATAAAGAGGACAATGATGGTGAGGAAGAGGATGGTGCAGAGGAAGATAATAAGAGGATGATGATGAAGATGAGAACGAAGATGAGGAGGATACTGAAGGGTAGGAGCAGGATGATGAGGATGAGAATGAGGATGATAATGACGAGGAGGATGGTGACCTTTAAGATCTAAAGGACGGTGACAATGACGATGATGTGTACGATGATGATAAAGATTATGATGAATAATATTATAAACATTAACTGATAACCAGAAATTCTGCATGCAGTCAGTTCGCCCGACGAACATCTTCGCGCTGCAAGTAATAAATTGGACATTACAAATGATGGAAACTAACAAAAAGGAAGCAAAGATAGTACACAGAAAATAACAAGACAATGCTTATCTTGAACATCGTCTGAATGATCACAGAGTCAGAGTATGAAAATGATATTGAATGGAAGAAAAGATAAAGGAATAATTGCGTGTAATGTTTTTCCTTAGCAGAGAAGTCAAAACAAGAATGTCATGTTTTGCTAAGTTCCTTTCTTGTTTGTAGAGCATTTTCATTCCGTTTGATTGTTGGTTGTTGTGGATTGAGTTAAAACAAATATTTTTAGTTTTGTTAAGTAGTTTGTGTGCTTGCCTGCTGATTTGATGTGTGTGTTTACAATTGTTGTTGGTGTATGTTGTTGGTGTATGTTGTTGGTGTATGTTGTTGGTATATGTTGTTGGTGTATGTTGTTGGTGTATGTTGTTGGTGTATGTTGTTGGTGTATGTTGTTGGTGTATGTTGTTGGTGTATGTTGTTGGTGTATGTTGTTGGTATATGTTGTTGGTATATGTTGTTGGTGTATGTTGTTGGTGTATGTTGTTGGTATATGTTGTTGGTGTACGTTGTTGGTATATGTTGTTGGTGTATGTTGTTGGTATATGTTGTTGGTGTATGTTGTTGGTATATGTTGTTGGTGTATGTTGTTGGTGTATGTTGTTGGTGTATGTTGTTGGTATATGTTGAAATAGAAAAGGTGGAATTGTTGGGAGGAAGGCAGATGAAAGTTATGTTGTGGAACTTGAAAGAAAGTGTTTAATCGATCCAGACGAGGAAGGAGGTAGAGAAGAGAGTGAGAGAGCTAGAGAGAAAAAGAGCGAGTGAAACAGACAGACAGAAATAGTCAGATCAGATAAAACAGGTGAACAGAAACTTTGAATGAGAGAGAGAGAGAGAGAGAGAGAGAGAAAGAGAGAGAGAGAGAGATGGTGAGAAAGGAAAAAAAACGATAGATAGACATGAAGACCAATAGAAACCGGCAGATCAGAGATAGAACAGGTGAACAAACATTTCGAAAGACGAAAGGAAGAAAGAGAGAGAGAGAGAGAGAGAGAGAGAGAGAGAATAGAGAGAGAGAAAGAGAGTTAAAGATACAGGGACACAGAGAGACACAGAGAGATGCAGAGAGAGAAAAAGAACACAAAATAGACAGAGAGAGACAGTGAGAGAAATATAGAGAAAGAGATCGAGATAGATAAAGAGACAAAAAAGACCTAGACGAGAGAGAGGAGAAAGAGACAGCATAAATGGGGAGGTAAAGTCATAGAAAAAGAGAGCCAGAGAAAGAAAGACACAGAAACGGACGTAGGGAGAAAGAGACAGAGGGAGACAGAGCGATAGAAAGAATACTGTAGACTAAAACATATAGCGTTTTCTGCAGGCTTTAATTCCCATCTTGGCTCTGTTCTTGAAGTGTGTGTAATAATTGGAAATCCAGTATGGCTTCGTTGCTATGGACGCTTGAGTAGATACGCGACGCTACTCTATAAACCGCAGGAAATTGACTCTATGAAATATGGCGTGCGTGGTCGACACAGATTTGGCCCCCGAAAAGAGGTTCTCAAATTATGCATTTACCAAAGCAATTTCGTCTCTAATTAACTGTACAATTCTTGTGAACATATTCCCATATTTCGCTTTCGAATCCATAACACCATTTCGCTGCAAATGTCACCATTTTTTATTAACGTATAATATACATGTAGTATATTAGCCTGTCTGCAACTCATACTGTATATCGACTATTATCTTAACTGTTTTACGCCGTAGTGCCGCTTTATCGTATTGTAAACGCTTTTACAATGACACAGAGCTGATACGTAGGCGTAAACTATTACCGTACCTGTATTTGAAACTTTTTAAATAACAACTTTTCCATATATTATGAATATATCTTAACTTTATTTCTGGAGTTTTACATTAAAATAATACGTGAGTTAAGAAGTCATAAATAGTCATGAGTGAATGAGTTGTTGTTGTTGTTGTTGTTGTTGTTTAATGCACATGATGAGTAAGTTTCCTCTTTTATGCACCCTGAAAAGGGTGTTTAGAGGCGGGTTGTAGCAGATGTCCTCACATCCCAAAGGTGGACCGCGGTCCATCAAGTAGCTGTGTTACGTTTGGCGTCATATGAGTGACGCTCACTACTACGGGGATCACCGTCAATTTCGTCAGCTATCTGCCGTGAAAACAACCTGTTTCCAGGAAATGCTACATGGAAAAGAAAGTGGTCTTGGTCAGTGTATTGTGCATGACCCTGACGTGACGCCCTGGTCAGTATGTTGTGCCTGACCGGACTAGCGTCTCACTTCTCCTAGTGAGTTAAGACGTCGTGTGTGATCTTCGTCCATGAGATTCCAGCTGTCATTTGCTTTCTGCTGCACTGTCCTTTGATATATTTTCTTCTGCTCCAAAATTCTTCACTCTTTTATTGTGGGTTTAAACCAAACGCTTGCCTGGTTACAATGCTATTATTCCTCCTATATGTGTGTCTGTTGTATCTCTAAATTACGAGTGACAGTCATTAATTAACGGCAATTTTATTGATACATTTTTATAAGAGTGCGATCCATTTATTTTTTGTCTTATTTTTAAAAAATAGTTTTCATGCACTTTGTCCAGCTGTCTATTAGCTTGTGGATGTTAAACACACTGTGTCCACCTGTCCATTAGCTTGTGGATGTTAAACACACTGTGTCCACCTGTCCATTAGCTTGTGGATGTTAAACACACTTTTGTCCAGCTGTCTTTTAGCTTGTGGATGTTAAACACACTTTTCTCAGCTGTCCAATAGCTTGTGGATGTCTAACACACTTTGTCCACCTGTCCACTAGCTTGTGGATGTCCAGCACACTTTGTCCACCAGTCCACTAGCTTATGGATGTCCAACACACTTTGTCCACCTGTCCATTATCTTGTGGATGTCCAACACACTTTTTCCACCTGTCCACTAGCTTGTGGATGTCCAAAAAACTTGGTACACCTGTCCACTACCTTGTAGATGCTATCTAGAAAAAAATCTTTTTGGCACAACCTGTAAACAATTTTACACATCCTCCATTACCTCGTTGTCAGCTTCATTATGGCACATCGCCTACATGCTTTTCCGTAACCGAGGTCATCATGGACAATTTTGTGCACAGCGCCTTGACTCATGTTGAAATCTACGGCTATTTCATTAATAGTGACAAGCCTGCTACCACGGGCTAGCTGGTTAATCTGCTGTTTCACTGTGTCAGTTGCCACGCTTGTTGGTCTCCCACGCCGAGGTTCTTCAATGCCGTTTCACCTTCTGTATTGAAATCGTTCTACCCATTCATACACTCTTCTCTGTTCAAAACAGCCATCTCTATACTAAGCCTTCATTGTCTATAGATTTCAAAAAATCTCACACAACCCGACCACAAAAAAATGAATAACGACTCCTTGTTAAGTGTATTAACTTCCAGACAAAGAATCGAATTCTTCGAGACAAAATGTTATAGAAAGATCCTCAAAATGCCCTGGACAGAGAAAAGGACAAATGTAGACATTCGGCAACAGTTGAGATTAGAGAAGAACTGGTTTATCAATTCCATATTGGCTACAAAATACAAATACGTTGGTCGCATCAAGATACAAAACGGTCTCGAGAGAACAGTGATGGAAGGTATGGTGCCAGGTAAACGAGGAACTATGAAGAACGAAACGAACCTGACAAAACAATCCCTCCAACATCAACAAATATAGAGAATAATCAACTGATAACGAAGGAAGAGGAAACTGCAGCGGTAAAGACATTGAGAAAAGGGAAGGCGGCCGGTATGGACAATATACAAGCAGAGCTCTTACAAGCAGGTGGAGAGGTAGTGGTGGAAGGCCTGACACACATCTGCAACAAAATATGGGCGACAGGAAACTGGCCGGACTTTTGGAAAAAATCAATGGTTATACCGTTACGTAAGTTTGGAAACCTAAAGCTGTGCCAAAATTTCAGAACAATAAGCCTCATCAGCCACCCTAGCAAGGTCATGATTAGATTAATCCCCGACCGATTGAAACCCTAAGCAGAGAACATCATTGCCGAGAAGCAAGCAGGGTTCAGACAGGGAAGAAGCACTACAGAACAGTTATTTAATTTAAGTCTGCTACACGAGAAATATCTAGAACAGCAGCAAACACTGTAGCTTGTGTTTGTAGATTTTAAGAAGGCGTTTGATAGGGTATGGCGTAAAGCGCTTTGGGCAACCATGAGGATGTATAAAATCAATGGAAATATTATAAAGGTTCTTCAACACCTGTATGACAAGGCGTCCAGCGTAGTTCTTGTGAATGGGAGGCGAAGGGACTGGTCTCGTACATCAGTTGGTGTGAGACAGGGGTGTAATTCCCTCTACCTCTTTTCAATATATTCCTTGAGGTAATTATGAGTGAGGCACTTGGAGGTCACGTTGATACTGTAAAGATAGGGGGGCCGAACGATTACCAACCTTCGTTTTGCAGATGATATCGACGGGTTGGCGAGTTCAGAAGCAGAACTCCAGGAATGGGTGGAAAGGTTCGATGAAAAAGCTCTGGACTATGGTATGGAGATGAACGCTGGAAAGACACAATTAATGACCAACAATGCCGAGGACTTCAACAGCAGGATAAAAGCTAACGGTAGGAACTCGAAGTGGTTAACCGTCTTAAATATCTAGGGTCGATTGTCAGTGATGAAGGATCAAAATGTGAGGTGCTGGACTGAATAGCACAGACAATAGTGACGCTTGCACGGCTTAACAAAATATGGCAAGTTAAACGGTTAGCACTATGCACAAAAATCAGATTAATGCGTACACTGGTCATGTCAATATTCCTCTTTGCGTGTGAGACATAGACAGTTACAGCTGGCCTACAGCGAATGATACAGGCCTTGGAGATGAGATGTTTCCGAAGACTTCTAAACGTCACGTACAAATTTCGAGTTACAAATCAGGAAATACGAGGTAGATTTACACCAGCAATAGGGCCATTTGAAGACCTCTTGGCAACTGTCAAAAGAAGGAAACTCGCTTGGTACGGTCACATATCGAGATCAAATGGTCTTGCAAATACGATCGTCCACAGAAAGGTGAAAGACAGACGTCGAATAGGCCGTCACAAAAAGAGGTGGGAGGACACCATAAAAGAATGGACCAATTTCCGACGAGAAGCGGGACAGGCAGCAGACGCTGATAGAGAAGGGTGGCGTGGGGTTGTGAGGATGTCTTGATGTGTGCCCCAACGACCTTACCGGTTACGGGATGACCTAATCTGACCTGAAAAGAGGAAGGGGTAGACCAAGAAGAAGATGGCAAAAAATGCTTGCTGAAGTCGGATGTGTTGGACCGAAAGGTGCAAATATCGCAATCAAGCTGTAAACTACGACACAACGTATTCCGTTCTTTGGAAAACATTCTGCTACTTGCAAAGCCCTTGTGAGGGTTTTGTAGCAGGAAATAGAGAGCGAACAAAGCCAAACCTTTTCACCATTCGCTAAACGACTCCCGTCAGGTTGAGATCATGCATTACAGTGCAGGCTAAACCATGCGAACACCCTAAAGCTACACTGTCTATCGTTCTTCACCTGTCATCTCGAATCACCTCACCCTCCCTCCTTCACCAGCCCCTCCCCCGCTTTCCCACAACCTGCCACACACATGCTTCTTTTGCAATATGGATAGGACGACTAGGTCGTTCTTGATTACCAATTATCTAACATTGACCCAGTTGTGCACCGCTTTACGAGTAAAACACTTCTCGACGTAAACAGGATGCATTTCCTTATGAATATCCTTTACAGAAAGTATTGTTGCACTCAAAAATACACTGAACACCGTGTTCTTTGATTGTATACTCTGTGAGCACCGACGCCATTTTGTATATCATTTGCGCACGCGCATAGGACACCTTGCATTTGCTACTTAATGCAATCACAAAGTAGGATGTTCCTGCCATCTACTGACACTCTAGAACATACAAACTACATTTTGTCAGTCTTTATGCCCTATCCTGTGTACTTAGTGTGTATTGTCAATTGATGTATCATTGAGTTGTTGAATGTTATTAAATACGCAGGGAATAATTACATATGATTATTGGCAGACAAAGCTCCGTGTGAGGTGGGAAAGATACTTTTTTACGTAATGTATTATCCTGCTATTGAGAGCTTTGTATGGGACTGGCAATCTAATGATGATGTATTAAATTGTTTTAGAAGCACCACTGATGAAATAAATGCGTTGGTACATTCTAACATCGCATTTAAAGTAGTACTCTTGTGCTCCAAGCGATGAAAAATTAGACAGATTATCAGGAACGATCTGCAGTATTGAAAAAGCATCCGTTTCGAACCCTTACTTTCTCGGTCGAGGGATCAGTATCCACAGCTCTAGGTCACACCTTCTATATACTTGTATGATAGTGATCGCTGCTGAAACAGGGAACAAAAAAAAGTACGACTGTAACTCACCAAGCACGTCGGGCGAAGCGATTAATATAGGTTGAGAATAGCGATGAAAACACACACCCCTCCCCCCTCTCTGGGGAAACTATGCTTCAAAATTCTTAACAGGTCGTCTTGGAATGTATTTGTTGTACACCTATGCTCCATAGGGAACTGACAAATGTTTGTTTTTGCAATGATTAGTTGATTTGAAAATGACGGGCATTCAAGCAATTGAAATCATTGTAAATGCAAATTGTTGGTCAAAATCTGTAAGCTTGAAGGTTTTCCCATTTCACTGCAGTATAAAATGGATGGGATAATCGAGCGTTTGGGATGTGAGGCTTGTGGTATTTTAATGTGGGTTTTCTAGTTTTGGGTGTGGGTTATCTAGTTTTGTGTGGTGGTTTTCTAGATTTGTGTGGAGGTTTTATGGTTGTGGGTGTGGGTTTTCTGGTTTTGGGTGTGGGTTTTCTGGTTGTGGGTGTGGTTTTTCTGGTTGTGGGTTTTCTGGTTGTGGGTGGGGGTTTTATGGTTGTGGGTGTGGGTTTTCTAGTTTTGTGTGGGGGTTTTATGGTTGTGGGTGGGGGTTTTATGGTTGTGGGTGAGTTTTCTGGTTGTGGGTGGGGGTTTTCTGGTTGTGGGTTGGGGTTTTCTAGTTTTGTGTGGGGGTTTTATTATTGTGGGTGGGGGTTTTATGGTTGTGGGTGGAGGTTTTATGGTTGTGGGTGAGTTTTCTGGTTGTGGGTGGGGGTTTTCTGGTTGTGGGGGGGGTTTTCTAGTTTTGTGTGGGGGTTTTATGATTGTGGGTGGGAGTTTTATGGTTATGGGTGTGGGTGTGGGTTTTCTGGTTGTGGGTTGGGTTTTCTAGTTGTGGGTGTGGGTTTTCTAGTTTTTGGTGTGGGTTTTCTAGTTTTGTGTGGGAGTTTTATGGTTGTGGGTGTAAGTTTTCTAGTTTTATGTGGGGGTTTTATGGTTGGGGGTGTGGGTTTTCTAGTTTTGTGTAGGGGTTTTATATTTGTTGGTGTGGGTTTTCTGGTTTTGGGTGTGGGTTTTCTGGTTGTGAGTGTGGGTTTTCTGGTTGTGGGTGGGGCTTTATGGTTGTGGGTGTGGGTTTTTAGTTTTGTGTGGGTGTTTTGTGGTTGTGGGTGTGGGGGGTTTGTGGTTTTGTGTGGGGGTTTTTTGGTTGTGGGTGGTTTTTTTTTTAGTTTTGTGTGGGTGTTTTGTGGTTGTGGGTGTTAGGGGTTTGTGGTTTTGTATGGGGGTTTTATGGTTGTGGGTGGGGTTTTTATGGTTGTGGGTGTGCTTTTCTGGTTGTGGGTGTGGATTTTCTAGTTTTTTCTAGTTTTCCTAAGATTTCAAAACCCATCGACTACCCCAGCAATGGGAAAAATGTCGTATGACCGTTTATTTTTGTTATTTTAAGTTAAGTGAAGTTGTTTTTGTTTTTTCAAGTTAAGTTAACTTAAGAATACCAAAGAACAGTTGTTTTAATTTGGTGACATTATTTAACTTAACTTAACTTAACTTAGCTTAGATTAACGTCCTTTTGCTGGTTTAGAATACTCTTCAGAGTCTGTATACACCCAGTTTATTGGAGGGTGGTTAACCGATGTGTGAGTCCATCTTAATATAGTCAAATATTAGAGCAAAGTAGATCCACGGCCTGTTAGGCGCCATCTATGCTGCTCTTTACAAATCACCTAATTATTACCGGTATTGTGCATGTCACACAGTCACCTCTTACGCCATCCTCTTTGTGGGACAATGGTGCTATTCTTGTCTGTGTTATACACAAAGACCCGGCTGACCACTCGAGTTTGTGAGTACTGAATCCTGCTTGCCCCATAGCCTACAGCAGGTTGAGAACCTTCTTGCGTACAAGATTGAAAATCGCGTCTACAGGTTAGGTAAAGAGTGCTCGTGTCTTGACTTCCCAATAAAGGGACAGAATTATGCCATGCAGATGAGGGAGAGAGATGGTAAGAAGGGGAGGGAATAGACCCGGCTAAGGGAGATAATTTGTAAACATGTCAAAACAGTTGATGCATACTTAAATAAGCAGGGGACATTTATATGAAAACAAAATGATACTGCGCATTTTAACCCAGCTAGGACGGAAGAATGTATAACTCATGAGTCTACCCATTCCACGATTCACCAAAGCTCAAAAGCTTGTTTAAGATGCACCAGACGTATAAGTGGAAATTAAACTTAGCTTAACAATATTCTGAAATATCACTCATGCATAATTTGTTATCGCAAGGACAGCAAATACATGAATAAGGTGGCATTTCTCAAACAATGTCGTTATAGATAATTAAACGGTAGTACATGAGTAGGTGCTGCTGTTGATAGCGAAGTATTAGAGGTCAAACCTTTTGTGATTTCAGAAACTTATTTCAGTAATTTGCCAATCGCTTTAACCTCCACAACTTCAACTCTAATTCTGATTATTTCATTTTTTGTTTTAATTTGGTTGTTGAAAGAATTATGTCTCCCTAAAATGAAACGGAAAAACCTAACTAATTACCAGTAAATAGAATGTAAAAAAAACCATTGAAAAACAACACCAAAAACACAACGCAGCGAAACATATTATATCATCTTAAGCTGAAATTTTAGTAAGGTGAAATTGACGTCTTTGAAGATTGTTTGTGAGAGAAGACCTCAACTTTCCGCGTTCATCTTCTGCTTTATTGATAAACAAAACACAATAAAAGAAATTGTTTCAAAAATAAACAATATATTACTGCTAGTCAATCTGCAACTTGTTAGACAGATTAGAGATCAGATAAGAGGGCTTAGAAAGGCGTACACGAATTCCGATATAGACTTGCTTCTCATTATTGGATACGCGTTCAAAGAGGATAGCTATCGAACAATAGATTCGTGCTCTGTAAAAGTGTATGTAGCTGCTTTGTTGAACTGCCTCTATCTGAAAGTCCTTGTCAGTTACAGAAGAGCAGAGCGGCCATGTAGAAACTAAGTTGGGGTCAATGCGTTCATTTTGGTCGAATGGATGGTGTTGGATGTGGGTCTTCTGGTTTTGGATGTGGGTCTTCTAGTTTTGGATGTGGGTCTTCTGATGTTGGATGTGGGTTTTCTGGTTTTGGATGTTGGTCTTCTGGTTTTGGATGTAGGTCTTCTGGTTTTGGATGTGGGTCTTGTTGTTTCGGATGTAGGTCTTCTGATTTTGGATGTAGGTCTTCTCGTTTTGAGTGTGGTTCTTCTGGTTTTGGATGTGGGTCTTGTTGTTTTGGATGTGGGTCTTCTGGTTTTGGATGTGGGTCTTGTTGTTTTGGATGTGGGTCTTCTGGTTTTGGATGGGAGTTTTGTTGTTTTGGATGTGGGTCTTCTGGTGTTGGATGTGGGTCTTGTTGTTTTGCATGTGGGTCTTCTGACGTTGGATGTGGGTTTTGTTGTTTTGGATGTGGGTCTTGTGGTTTTGGATGTGGAGCTTCTGTTTTTTTAATGTGGGTCGGTAGGGGTCAACAGTCTGTATCCCTTGTCATATCAATCTTCGCTGAAATCTTCTTTGTTTGTTCTACTCCTCGATATAGACTCCTTCCTTTTGGTCATAAATAAAATTATCTTTTCAGAGTGTAGCTGACAGTAATTATTAAGTTATATTTGATTTACTGTATTTACCAGAATTACATTGTTATAATTATCTTATGAGGACTGTGTGGTCTCGAGGTAAGATGTCGGCCTCTGGTGCTGGATGTTGCGGGTTCAAATCACGGTGAAGACAGTGAGCTTTTTCCCGTGAACTTTCTTGTATTTCCTCGGATATCTGGGTAGTAGAGATCAGACGCCCGTGTGCAGGGTCACGCACGTTAAAAATCCCTCGGCAGTTATAAATCGAAAATAGTAGGCTTAACGGCCGTTGCCAGGGCAAAATTCAAAATTATGTTAAAAATCTACCCAATTTATTATGGGATCCGTGCCGGTGCTACGGAGTTCGTGCATTGTCCTGAGATTCTGTGTAAAAATGAAGGAGAACACACCACATATGGGTTAAACCGTGTGCAATCACGTTGATTCTTCAACTAAACTAAAATTAAACTACCAGAATTAAAGACGACCCCTATTTTCAGAACTTGAAATTGGAATAAAAAAATGTATTTATTTATAAGTAGTCAATATTTAGTCGTGAGATAGTGATTCTTATCTTATTATTGAATAGGAATTACTAATTTTGTTTCGCGGTTTTTATAAATTTTTTTTTAGAATTTTTAAGTTTTATATAAAAACTGATTTACAAATGAGGAAGTTTGAAAAAGAATTAAAACAGCAATATGACGTTTTGAATTAAACAGCAATATGACGTTTTGAGACCTTTTTTGCAAAAGTCAAAAGATGGAAACTCGCTTGGTGCAGCCTCATTTTGAGATCAAACGTTTGCAAATACGATCCTGTCGTTAAAGGTGCAAGGCGGACATATATGTGCTGTATGAGAATGAGATACTGGTCAAGAGAAACAACAGTAGAAGGGAAACTATATGGACCTAAGTGTGAGCTGCAGAAGACAGTGAGGTTCATACAAGAGAAAACTTTGCAGATGTACACATACTCCAAGCAAAGGAAAGGCGAGAAGAAGATACAAGCTGAACACAAAAGATAGACAGACAGAAATACCAGCAATGAAAACATAAGCATCTGGTTGTCCTAACTTCACTAACCAGAGCTCTCTTCTATGCCCACATATCATCACATTTGTGTGTGTGTCCATGGCTCATTTCAAGAATTCTTTTTCTAACATCGAATAACTCCCTTCTATCCTATGTTTTCCTCACGAGATGAAGATCGTCATTTCTCACCCACTCGATTTCGCCCTCGACGCCATGAAGTGGAGTAATTATGTTTTCCTAGGCAAATAAGCCAACAGAACAAGCGTTGAGCCTTTGCTCATTGTCCATCTTTAACCTCATTCGTTGACAAAGTTGGGTTTTATTTCTTCTTTAACACCATGATGAGAAATAATTCTCTCTTCCTGCAGGATATAATGAC
Organism: Ariolimax columbianus; assembly: GCA_036924085.1. Lineage (NCBI taxonomy): Eukaryota > Metazoa > Mollusca > Gastropoda > Stylommatophora > Arionidae > Ariolimax > Ariolimax columbianus. The sequence goes on from JAVGWX010000019.1 coordinate 45,355,934, forward strand.
ATGTAGCAGTAGTTATCGGGAGTTTATGTCCCCTTGTAGGCACAATTATGTCTGTTGGATAATTGCCGTATATAGATAATGCATCAAAGGTTATTAATTAATGAACTTCTTAATTAATGAACTTCTTAATTCATGTATTTAGCAAGAAAGGTAAGGCAGTGGTGACAGGTTAGTTTGCAAATCAAAGATGGTAGTCCTTGACAAGTTGCGTGAACTTGATGCCTAAGAGTCAGAGACTTGATTGTTTGAGGCCTGGGGCCGTGGATGTGCGAGTTACACAGATACGTTCCATGTTGTGTTTCTAGAAGAGTAGAACGCGATAAGCGTATGTGCTTCAATTACGTTTTTAACACATCTCCGACGGCATTGTAATATATCTGTGTTTTCTTCTTCTTGCGACTTTCACACCAAACGGAGTTTAGGGCCACTTCTACAGTTAGGCTCCTTTAGGAAGCCTGTCCCGGTGGGGTAGTTTAGCAACATCTATATGTCTTTGTCGACTTCTGCGGAGGAGCGCGTAGTAGAAAGGTTTCGATACCTATCTGCTGATAAAAGGGCAAAGGCTCGAATCACCGGTAAAACAAATGTTGTTTTTCTGGCGAGGACAAAATAAACAAACATTGACAGCACACGACGTGGCGACGTACGTAGGGAAGCGGCCTATAGTTCTCAGACTAAAAACCCTTCGACTACTCCAGCAGCGGGAATAAAATCGTAAGGACACCTTTTCTTGTCTTTCTAATCGATTTTTTTCAGTAGGAGTTCAGGTTGCTAATTACATGCACAACTCTTTTTAGACACCTTTTATGACACACATGAAGGTGAAGTGGTTCTATTCTATCCCCCACAGTAAAGAACTTCGGGATTCGTGGGATATGTAAATATGTGTGCCGGTTAATTATGTATGTAAGGAAGACTAACGACTGGTCAGGTTAAATATACTGATCAGACATGTTAGTCCAGGTCAGGCAAAACATACTGGACATGACCTTCACCTTGTCTAGCTCGTAGCCCTTCACGGAAACTGGCTAATTTCATGGCGGCCTGGCTAAAAAGGTGATGGATCGACGTGATCTCCGTAGTGACAGACACGCAGATGAAGCCAAGAATAGCACAGCCGCCTGAACAACCCTAGTTCACCTTCATCAGCACGCTCGGGATGTGAGGAAAGCTACTGCAACCTGTCACTTAACGTCCTTTTCAGAGCGCAGAAAAGAGTAACCTACTCATTGTAGACATTCGCAAACAACAACAACAATTAAGTATGTACGAGAAATTATAAAAAGTATCCGACCTTTTTCTGCCTTTCTTTTCGCTTTTTGTCTTGCTTGTGCCTTTCAGCGTCAGGTTATGAAGAGGTTTCTTGACCGAGCCCTAGTATGTGCTTGTGCCATTCAGCGTCAGGTTATGAAGAGGTTTTTTGACCGGGCCCTAGTATGTGCTTGTGCCTTTCAGCGTCAGGTTATGAAGAGGTTTCTTGACCGGGCCCTAGTATGTGCTTGTGCCTTTCAGCGTCAGGTTATGAAGAGGTGTCTTGACCGGGCCCTAGTATGTGCTTGTGCCTTTCAGCGTCAGGTTATGAAGAGGTTTCTTGACCGGGCCCTAGTATGTGCTTGTGCCTTTCAGCGTCAGGTTATGAAGACGTTTCTTGACTGGGCCCTAGTATGTGCTTGTGCCCTTCAGCGTTAGGTTATGAAGACGTTTCTTGACCGGTCCCTAGTATGTGCTTGTGCCTTTCAGCGTCAGGTTATGAAGACGTTTCTTGACCGGTCCCTAGTATGTGCTTGTGCCCTTCAGCGTCAGGTTATGAAGACGTTTCTTGACCGGTCCCTAGTATGTGCTTGTGCCTTTCAGTGTCAGGTTATGAAGACGTTTCTTGACCGGTCCCTAGTATGTGCTTGTGCCTTTCAGCGTCAGGTTATGAAGAGGTTTCTTGACCGGTCCCTAGTATGTGCTTGTGCCTTTCAGCGTCAGGTTATGAAGAGGTTTCTTGACCGGTCCCTAGTATGTGCTTGTGCCTTTCAGCGTCAGGTTATGAAGAGGTTTCTTGACCGGTCCCTAGTATGTGCTTGTGCCTTTCAGAGTCAGGTTATGAAAAGGTTTCTTGACCGGTCCCTAGTATGTGCTTGTGCCTTTCAGCGTCAGGTTATGAAGACGTTTCTTGACCGGTCCCTAGTATGTGCTTGTGCCCTTCAGCGTCAGGTTGTGAAGACGTTTCTTGACCGGTCCCTAGTTTGTGCTTGTGCCTTTCAGCGTCAGGTTATGAAGACGTTTCTTGACCGGTCCCTAGTATGTGCTTGTGCCCTTCAGCGTCAGGTTATGAAGACATTTCTTGACCGGTCCCTAGTATGTGCTTGTGCCTTTCAGCGTCAGGTTATGAAGAGGTTTCTTGACCGGTCCCTAGTATGTGCTTGTGCCTTTCAGCGTCAGGTTATGAAGAGCTTTCTTGACCGGTCCCTAGTATGTGCTTGTGCCTTTGAGCGTCAGGTTATGAAGAGGTTTCTTGACCGGTCCCTAGTATGTGCTTGCGCCATTCAGCGTCAGGTTATGAAGAGGTTTCTTGACCGGGCCCTAGTATGTGCTTGTGCCTTTCAGCGTCAGGTTATGAAGAGGTTTCTTGACCGGGCCCTAGTATGTGCTTGAGCCTTTCAGCGTCAGGTTATGAAGAGGTTTCTTGACCGGGCCCTAGTATGTGCTTGAGCCTTTCAGCGTCAGGTTATGAAGAGGTGTCTTGACCGGGCCCTAGTATCTGCTTGTGCCTTTCAGCGTCAGGTTATGAAGAGGTTTCTTGACCGGTCCTTAGTATGTGCTTGTGCCTTTCAGTGTCAGGTTATGAAGACGTTTCTTGACCGGTCCCTAGTATGTGCTTGTGCCTTTTAGTGTCAGGTTATGAAGACGTTTCTTGACCGGTCCCTAGTATGTGCTTGTTCCTTTTAGTCTCAGGTTATGAAGACGTTTCTTGACCGGTCCCTAGTATGTGCTTGTGCCTTTCAGCGTCAGGTTATGAAGAGGTTTCTTGACCGGTCCCTAGTATGTGCTTGTGCCTTTCAGCGTCAGGTTATGAAGAGGTTTCTTGACCGGTCCCTTGTATGTGCTTGTGCCTTTCAGCGTCAGGTTATGAAGAGGTTTCTTTACCGGTCCCTAGTATGTGCTTGTGCCTTTCAGCGTCAGGTTATGAAGAGGTTTCTTGACCGGTCCCTAGTATGTGCTTGTGCCTTTCAGCGTCAGGTTATGAAGACGTTTCTTGACCGGTCCCTAGTATGTGCTTGTGCCTTTCAGCGTCAGGTTATGAAGACGTTTCTTGACCGGTCCCTAGTATGTGCTTGTGCCCTTCAGCGACAGGTTATGAAGACGTTTCTTGACCGGTCCCTAGTATGTGCTTCTTACATGGGAAGCTTCACTGTTTCTGTTATTTCTTCAATTTATATTTTGCTTGGACATTCCCTGGCTTTGTATTCGTTGTAGATTGGGGAAGGGGACACAGTGGTCTCGAGGAAATGTGTTCTCCTCGGGTGCTGGAGATCGCGGGTGCAAATCACGGTGTCGACTGTCATATTTTCCAGTTGATCGTCAGGTAAAAATATTCCCTGATCTCTGAGTAGTGAGATCAGACACCCGTATGCAGTGGCGCGCACGTTACAATTGTTTGGGCAGTTGAAAATCTCAAAGAGAAGGCATAACGGCCGCTGCTCGTGCATAATGCAAGTTAAAAATCTGTCCAAATTATTCAGGGGTGTCTCGCCCCACAAAGAATATGTCGCAAAAAGGGGACTGTGAGGCTATAACATAAAAACTTGGTTATTTGGTTAGCCAGGCGACATAGATGGCGCCTAACAGGCTGTGGGTCTACTTTCCTCTAATTTACGCTTCCACCACCACTAGTCCCAAAATTAGGTTGTCGTAAATTTCAGAGGCTACCAACCTAACGGTTGGTAAAAGATACTGCGATTGACCGGGCAAGTCAACAGCGGATTTTCGCCTGCCCCAAATAAAAATATGAAACAAAGGAGGTCACACCTCCCCACGACCCTCTAACGACACAAGTGAACTGAAGCTAGACAATTAGTAGACCTGTGGAATAAAACCAGCTTACCTATTTAGTTCAAAACTTAAACCTCTTGTTGTTGATAAAAATGCAGCTTACCTCACATCCCGAGTTTGCTGAGAATTATTGACCAGGGTCCTTCAGTCCGATGTGCTATGTTTGGCATCCTCAACGTGTCGCTCGCAACTACTGCGATCACGTCGAGCCAAGCTGCCACGAAACAGATTGTTTCCAAGGAGAATTGTGCGGAATATATTTTACCTGACTGACATTGCTCGATCAGTATATTTTACCTGACTGACATTGCTCGATCAGTATATTTTACCTGACTGACATTGCTCGATCAGTATATTTTACCTGACTAACATTTTTCGATCAGTATATTTTACCTGAGTGACATTGCTCGATCAGTATATTTTACCTGACTAACATTTCTCGATCAGTATATTTTACCTGACTGACATTAATCGATCAGTATATTTTACCTGACTGACATTGCCCGATCAGTAAATTTTACCTGACTGACATTTCTCTATCAGTATATTTTACCTGACTGACATTTCTCGATCAGTATATTTTGCCTGACTGACATTTCTTGATCAGTATATTTTGCCTGACCCTGACTTACATTTCTCCATCAGTATATTTTACCTGACCCTGACTGACATTTCTCCATCAGTATGTTTTACCTGACTGACATTTCCGCATCAGTATATTTTGCCTGAGCCTGACTGACATTGCCAGATCAGTATATTTTACCTGACTGACATTGCCAGATCAGCATGCTTTGCGTGACCAGACATTAATCTTCACTCCACCTTATTAAATAAACGTCTGATAAATGAACTTGTCTCGCCTTTTTGTATGGTAATAACATACTTTAACTGTCTGATTTCGTGCATTCATATCTTTGGATACATTGCCTCTTCAAAACTTCTGTATTTGTTATCAAGACGATGCCCGTTAACGCACAATAGAACCAATGGAAATTTATATATTGATTTTAAGTAAAACTGATATCGATCTGTTCCAATACGGCGACGTTAATTATTTCTTGATACTCTGAACCTATATTGCGTAAAATAAAACCGTGTGCCGGACGGCATTCACATCTGAGACCAAACTTCCTTTTCACAACAATCTGGCTAATGAAATTCTATTAGTTGTGGTTTTAAATAAAGAGAGGCCAAGAAATGTAAACAAATAAATTTGGTTTGGCTTCTCTGTGGTGAGATTATATGGCTAACTTATTATATTTCGGAGTCTTTTGTTGTTGGGTGTTTGCGTGATAATGAATAAACAAACAGGATTTTTAATGAAGACCGTTGGATGGGGTTTTAGAGGTGAATGTTAAGAATTCAATGGAGATTTTATTAATAGAATTATGAGCATTTCGAGACGGAAGACACCAAAAAAGGTTATTTTCCAATTTTTGTTTATGCATTCCTTTTTTAAGGGAAGGGTAAGAGATTTCCGCGTCCTGGGAGTGAACTCATTCCTTTCTTTATGAGAATTAAGAGCTTTAACCGCTCGGCTGAAAACGAAATGTTCTTAGTTCTTAGTCGACATGAACGTCTACCCAGCTCTGGTATAAGCTGGATGTAGCCTGTAGGACTTCCATCTGAGCGTGCTAGTTTCGAGCAGCGTAGTGCTCCGCTGCACTGGGACAAGTGCTGCGGAGGGTAGTTAACAGATGTCAGAAATCATCTTAATAGGCTAGAGCAAAGTAGACCCACAGCCTATTAGGCGCTATCTATGCTGCTCTTAACAAACCACCTAATTATGGCCGGTGTTATGCCCTGTCACACAGTTAGTCGTCTCTTACGACATGCTTTCTGTGGGGCAGTGGTGCTATTCCTGTCCTTGTCCTACACAAAGACCCCGGAGGATCACTTAAGTGAAATGTGCTCCGATTAAAACCAGCGTTTGGCAGAACGGTTTGAAATCATTCTTAACCTAACGTAACGTCTTCATACTGGATTAGAAGACCCTGCGGAGTTTGTATACAACCACTTACATTTACATCACCTTCCTCTAAAAGCTATGCGCATCCAGTTTATTCTTAAATGCATTAACTGTCCCCGCCTCCACTACCTCCCCTGGCAATGCATTCCAAGCAGACACCACTCTCTGACTCAAAAAAATATTTCCTAATATCTAATCTGGACCTCTCTTTAGTCAGCTTGTAGCTATGCCCTCGTGTTATTGTGGGTGGCTGTATTTTAAAAAAACTTGTTATAGTCTAATTTATCCATTTCTCTGATTATCTTATAAACCTGTATTGTCACCACGAATTCTTCTCTCTTCGAGACACTGTACGCCGGTTTTTCTGAGTCGTTCCTCATAACTGTAATTCTGGAATCCCACTATCATCTTTGTCGCTCTTTTTTGTATTCTTTCCAGTATGTTTATATCCCGTCTATGATAAGGACTCAACACCTGTACACAGTACTCCAATCTAGATCTAACTAAAGCTTTATACAGTTTGACGATCACTTCATTGCTCCTATGTTTAATATTTCTTTTTATCATACCTAACATTGCATTTGCCTTTTTCACTGCTACCTTAACTTGCTCACTCACCTTTCCTGTATGATCTATTATAACCTCTAGGTCCATTTCCTTATTTATCTTTCTAATATTGTTTTCTCAAATTCTGTAATTATGTTCCATATTGGATCTACCCATGTGGATGACTGTACATTTATCTACATTAAACTCCATTTGCCAGCTTACAGACCATTCTCGAATTTTATCTAAATCCGACATCAATATATCCACTTCCGCTTTAGATGAGACACTACTGCATAGTTTTGTGTCGTCAGGGAATTTTGCAATCATGGATCCCATATCAATGTCCAAATCATTTATATATATCAAAAACAAAATTGGTCCCAAAACCGAGCCCTTTGGCACACCACTTTTCACTTCACACCACTCAGAGTACTCCTTATTTATGCCCACCTTCTGCCTTCTTCCCGTTAACCAATTTTAATCCATTTGGCAACTTCCCCACCTATTCCATGTGATTTTAACTTTCGAAATAATCTTTGATGAGGTACTCAATCAAAGGCCTTTGCAACGTCTAGATAAATAACGTCCACTGGCTCCCCTTTATCTATGATTTTAGTAACCTCCTCCATGAATTATAATAGATTTGTTAAGCATGATCTCCCTCTAGTAAACCCATGCTGGTTATTTCTAATTAGATTAAATTTGTCTAAATGCATTACAATGTTTTCTTTGATTATTTACTCTAACAATTTACAGACTATGCTCGTTAAACTCACCGGTCTATAATTTGCTGGATCTGATTTTTTGCCTTATTTGAATAAGGGGATCACTCCTATATCTTTCCAATCCCGTGGAACAATCCCTTTTGTAAGTGATTGAGAACATAATATAGCCAATGGTTTTGCTAGTTGGTCTCTAATTTCATACAGCAATTTTGGATGAATACCATCTTTGACCTGGACATTTATTCACCTTCAACCCCTCCAATTTTTTAAAAACCATTTCCTCTGTAATACAGATTGATCTTAATCCCGCTGTATCCATGTCTCTTTTAAAATATCTATAGGCTCTGGGATCTTGGAGCAGTCCTCTTTTGTGTAGACTGTGCCAAATTACTGATTGAGCAGATTAGCTGCCTCCCTATTCTCACTTATTATTCTCCCTATGATGGGGCCTACTTTGTCTTTCGTTCTTTGTTTATTTCTAACATAAGAGAAGAAGCTTTTACTGTCAGTCTTGATCCTCTAAGTTTTTTTTTCGAAGTCTATTTTATTATAAAGATACAGGTTCGTCTCCAAATAGGCTTATGGTGGAATTTTTACTGTTAGGTTGTGCAATAATAAACTTACCCTGCGCACTGTGCGATAACTGCAGGGACATTTTCCTTTTTTCATAAATTCTAACAATTTTACCGACAGAAATTAGAAGCCAGAAAGACGCTCTTTTCATTATTTCTTCTCTGTTGGTGTCTTTAACTCAGTTCAGTTCAGTTCAAGTGACATCTCCGCGTTCGCCTTATTTCTCTATTCTCAGAAGCGGTGTTCGTTGCACTGCGGTTTTTATTTTGTGCCTATCGGCCCAGTGCATCCTAATTCTGCATGCATTTTATGTAAGGGTCTGCTTCCTCCTGAAAAATTTTTAAGGGTTTGACTCCCCGGGGTAACGGCCGGTGCTGTGATGGGGATCGAACCCAGCACTTTCCAGTTGTGAGCCGTGTCACTTATCCACTAGCCCACGCCGTCCCCTAATCGCGTTATTGAAAATGATCTCCAGTGTATTCTATCTATTACACCTAATGGTCCAATCTAACAGGCTTTAATTTTGTCCATCTCCGGATGTTATCCTCCTACTAAAACGACTGCCTTCCGCCGTACCCTCCAGTATGGTCATCGGCAAGGAGGTATGTCTTGTTATATGACCAAAATAACGTAACTGTTTAAGCTTGATTTCGGTCATTAATTATATTTTCATTCCCTACTTTTTGAACACCTCTAAATTTGTTTTCTTCTCTTTCCAAGATATGCGACCTAATCTTCTATATACCCCCATTTCAAAGGCTTCAATACTCATTTCCAACTTGTTATTCATTGTACATGTTACTGCGCCATAAAGTAGTGACGAGTATTCATAACACCTGACAATTCCCATTTTCAAATTCTGATTTATCCATTTTGATGTCAGTATCTGTCGCATGTTGTCGAACACCATCTTGGCCATACCTATTCTCTTTCTGATTTCTTTTTCACAGCTGCCTTCTTGCGTTATTATATGACCTAGATAGGAGAAACTCTGTACCTGTTCAAGTAGTTGATCTTTTATTAGTTTCTGCATACATGGTTTCTTGTCACTTTTCCCATTTATCGTCTTTGCTATCTTTATGTTTAAGTCTAATCCAGACTCTTAACTAATTTTGTATATTGTTGACTAACTACACATTTTGAAATGTCCTTTTATCATTAATAGTTGTCCATCACAAGTGATGAAGACCACTCTCTTTGTTCAGCTGCGTGGACAGTCGTATCTCTTGCTGTGTCCGCTGAAATGGGTGACTTGCGCGGTTATTTGGATTAAAGTGAGGAAGAAACTGCGCCTTTTGTCAACCTCACTCACAGAGCCTAAGCTACCTTTTGCCAGTGGCAAGACATTCATCGAGACGACTGGAGATAGCATAGGATGCAGATTTTGCCTCAGGGTTACCACCGAAGCCTTTCCGTAAACATGTAACCCGCAGGGTAGAAAGGTGGGATGGCATCTAACGCAGTTTGTCGTGCCTTTTCGATAACCACAAGAGGTCGTATGGACAACACTCAGCGTGTGAGTGGGTCTGGCATCTCTCCCCAGCTGTATTCAGCTCATAATAGTAGCATCTAAAATTCCCACACGCCAAATTCGCGAAGGTGAACCGGCAGAACTGACCCGTGAAATACGACACAGGTATAAGCGTAGTGCCATTCAGCCGGCGTCCAGACCAGGATAAACGGATGGAAGAAATCACAAAAAAAGAACGAAATAACAAGTCCAGACGGAAAACAACACCACGTTTCAGTGAACACAAGTGTAAGTCGTCGACTAGTGTGAATTCCAGGCAAATCCGTGGTCTAGCGGCATCCATAATGATCCATCTTTGCCAGATTTGTTGAAGAGGGGAAACCCCCTTAGAGGCTTGTCCGTATATGCTACGGAAAATATCCATATTTGATTTCTCTGTTGGGATCAAGATGCTGAATTGTGCATGACCTGTACTGGTCAGGGATCAAGATGCTGAATTGTGCATGAGCTGTACTGGTCAGCGATCCAGAGCTGACTGCTGCGTCAGGGCCAGTCATCCAGAGCTGACTGCTGCGTCAGTGCCAATGATCCAGATCTGCCAAGACACTTCTACACCTCATTGTGGTGATCCTGGATAACATGCTGCAACAGAACAGACTGGCTAAGGAGAAGGGATCGAAGAGGGAATGGTAATCTGGAAACGAAAAATTGCATGTTGCAGTCGGATGTGTCGGACCGAAAGGTGCACATATCTCAGTCAAGTTGCAAACTGCGATACAACGTATTCTGTTCTCCTGAAAAACCATTTTCAAGGTTTGGTAGCGGGCGTTTGAGATCGAATGGGGTAGAAGAAAAAGAAAATGTCTCTGTTACTCATCCATTTCTTAAATCCAATATTTACATTCATTGGTATTGGGACGTTTAGTCCAGAGCTTATAATTTGAGCTGAAAAGAGAGAGAGGGATACAGAGTCAGTGAGACAAGGATGTAGAGTCAGTGAGACAAGGATGTAGAGTCAGTGAGACAGGGATATAGAGTCAGTGAGACAAGGATGTAGAGTCAGTGAGACAGGGATATAGAGTCAGTGAGACAAGGATCTAGAGTCAGTGAGACAGGGATATAGAGTCAGTGAGACAGAGATGTAGAGTCGGTGAGACAAGGATGTAGAGTCAGTGAAACAGGGATGTAGAGTCGGAGAGACAGGGATATAGAGTCGGTGAGACAGGGATATAGAGTCAGTGAGACAAGGATGTAGAGTCAGTGAGACAGGGATATAGAGTCAGTGAGACAGGGATATAGAGTCGGTGAGACAGGGATGTAGAGTCAGTGAGACAGGGATGTAGAGTCGGTGAGACAGGGATGTAGAGTCGGTGAGACAGGGATGTAGAGTCGGTGAGACAGGGATATAGAGTCAGTGAGACAGGGATATAGAGTCGGTGAGACAGGGATGTAGAGTCAGTGAGACAGGGATGTAGAGTCGGTGAGACAGGGATATAGAGTCGGTGAGACAGGGATATAGAGTCGGTGAGACAGGGATGTAGAGTCAGTGAGACAGGGATGTAGAGTCGGTGAGACAGGGATGTAGAGTCAGTGAGACAGGGATATAGAGTCAGTGAGACAGGGATATAGAGTCAGTGAGACAGGGATGTAGAGTCGGTGAGACAGGGATGTAGAGTCGGTGAGACAGGGATGTAGAGTCGGTGAGACAGGGATGTAGAGTCGGTGAGACAGGGATATAGAGTCGGTGAGACAGGGATGTAGAGTCAGTGAGACAGGGATATAGAGTCAGTGAGACAGGGATATAGAGTCAGTGAGACAGGGATATAGAGTCAGTGAGACAGGGATGTAGAGTCGGTGAGACAGGGATGTAGAGTCGGTGAGACAGGGATGTAGAGTCGGTGAGACAGGGATATAGAGTCAGTGAGACAGGGATATAGAGTCAGTGAGACAGGGATATAGAGTCGGTGAGACAGGGATGTAGAGTCGGTGAGACAGGGATGTAGAGTCGGTGAGACAGGGATATAGAGTCGGTGAGACTGGGATGTAGAGTCGGTGAGACAGGGATGTAGAGTCGGTGAGACAAGGATGTAGAGTCGGTGAGACAGGGATGTAGAGTCGGTGAGACAGGGATGTAGAGTCGGTGAGACAGGGATGTAGAGTCGGTGAGACAGGGATGTAGAGTCAGTGAGACAGGGATGTAGAGTCGGTGAGACAGGGATGTAGAGTCAGTGAGACAGGGATATAGAGTCAGTGAGACAGGGATATAGAATCAGTGAGACAGGGATGTAGAGTCGGTGAGACAGGGATGTAGAGTCGGTGAGACAGGGATGTAGAGTCGGTGAGACAGGGATGTAGAGTCGGTGAGACAGGGATATAGAGTCGGTGAGACAGGGATGTAGAGTCAGTGAGACAGGGATATAGAGTCAGTGAGACAGGGATATAGAGTCAGTGAGACAGGGATGTAGAGTCGGTGAGACAGGGATGTAGAGTCGGTGAGACAGGGATGTAGAGTCGGTGAGACAGGGATATAGAGTCAGTGAGACAGGGATATAGAGTCAGTGAGACAGGGATATAGAGTCGGTGAGACAGGGATGTAGAGTCGGTGAGACAGGGATGTAGAGTCGGTGAGACAGGGATATAGAGTCGGTGAGACTGGGATGTAGAGTCGGTGAGACAGGGATGTAGAGTCGGTGAGACAAGGATGTAGAGTCGGTGAGACAGGGATGTAGAGTCGGTGAGACAGGGATGTAGAGTCGGTGAGACAGGGATGTAGAGTCGGTGAGACAGAGATGTAGAATTGGTGAGACAGGGATGTAGAGTCGGTGAGACAGGGATGTATAGTTGGTGAGACAGAGATATAGAGTCGGTGAGACAGGGATGTAGAGTCGGTGAGACAGGGATGTAGAGTCGGTGAGACAGAGATGTAGAATTGGTGAAACAGGGATGTAGAGTCGGTGAGACAAGGATGTAGAGTCGGTGAGACAGAGATATAGAGTCGGTGAGACAGGGATATAGAGTCGGTGAGACAGGGATGTAGAGTCGGTGAGACAAGGATGTAGAGGGCGAGAGCGTTGCGAGACAGGGATATAGTGTCAGACAGGGATACAGAGTCAGGGATACAGAGTCAATGAGACAGGGATCTAGAGTCAGTGAGAGGGTTCTAGAGGGCGAGGGAAATGAGAGACAGTGAGAAATAATGAGAGAGGGGGAGAAAAATGAGAGAGATAAAGGGATAAAGACTGGGGAGGGAATAGTAAGCAAGAGGGCGGAAAGGAGGAGATAGTGGGAAAGAGAAGGAGTGTAAGGGAGATACAGGAGAGGGAGAGAGATGGGAAACAAAGAAAGACAGAGACGGAGGGAGAGAGAGGAGAGAAATGGACGTAGAGAGAGAGAGAGAGAGGAATATAAAGGGGTAGAGAGATGAAAGAAAGGGATATATAGAAGGAGAGAGATGTATAGAAAGAAATATAGATATGACAGGGAGGTATATAGACAGAGAGCGAGAAAGGGAGTGAGATATAAATAGAGAGAGAAAGGGAGAAAGAGGAAAGAAGAGGGAGTGAGGAAGATAGAGGTTTGGTGAGAGGGAAAGAGGGGGAGAGTGGTAGGATGAGAAAGTGTAGGAAAGAGAGGAAAAGAGAAGGGGAACGAGTGAGAAAGAGAGAGGGAAAGAAAGAGGGAGACAGGAGAGGGAGGGAGAGAGACAAATTGAACTTAACAGATCGATAGTGATAATATATGTCTCCTGCGCTATCGCACTTGACAGGGAGAGACACAGAGAGAGGCAGACAGAGAGAGAAACACAGAGAGAGTGACAGTCAGGGAGAGAGCTTAAATTAATAATAGTCGTATTTCTCTTTCATTATCGTGTAACGTGACTGAGAAAACTGAAGATAGAGAGATAGAGACAGAGAGGTAAAGACTCAGAGAGGTAGAGACTCAGAGAGGTAGAGACTCAGAGAGGTAAAAACTCAGAGATATAGAGACAGAGGTAAAGTCTCAGTGAGATAGAGACACAGAGAGATAGAGACTTATAGAGGTAGAGCCAGAGAGAGAGACTCAGAGAGATAGAAACTCAGAGAGATAGAGAGATAGGGGGAAAGAAAAAAATTGAATTTATGAGTTAGTTAGTTTGTGTATTCATCATATCACATGTCCTTGAGAGAGTGACAAAGAGAGAGAGAAAGAGAGAGAGACGAATGAATGAATAAATATAAAGCCATATAAAGTCTGCGTCATTCTGGCCTTCCTAAATGCTTCCAAAATCGTGCGTACCTCTCATTGGTGGATTGTTTATATAGCGTATTGTTCACATAACGAGGTTCCTAACCTCGTGCACACCCGTCCTTAGTCCCCTTTTATCCAAAATTTGCTGCGGCCCAGTGCCCTTTTGGTCCGTGCCTCGCAACAACAGTCCTCAAGGACGACACGAGAGTCAATATTAGCATGAAATTATATAAATATATGAAAAACCAATACAGCCAGAGCGCAGAGACAAACACATAACGTGTATTCATAATATGACCTGTGACTCCTATGAGGAGGGTAGAGGGTTGGAGGAGGATATTTAGAAGATGAAATGAAAGAGTACATGATGTTCAAGGGAGGGCGTGTGAGGTATGAGAGGGGCAATAAAGGATTCCCAACTTCATTTGCACCCGTTTTTTGTGGTTCTTTTTCTTGTTAAAATAAATTCCCCCTAGCAAAAATTGCCGTCGAGGATAAAGTGTTAGAGACTTCTTTGTACTAGGTGCCAACTTGTGTGAAGTGGGATAGCCAGTTTCTATTCCTCGATTCATTTCTGTTCCAACCCGTTCAGGAGGTACTATTTTACATGTGAACCTCTAATACAGCTGGGTAGACTGAAGCGGCGGGTAGCTGTAGTTTAACCCCAAACCCTTTCCTTGAAAAACGAATGCTCTATCCTTTCACTAATCACACTCCAATGTATGTGTTGAATGTGGTCATATTTTACAATGAGAAACGTGTGGTTGAAGAGTTAGGGTAGCGGTAATCTACCAGATCCCAGGAGCGTATACCAAGCCATCTCAAACCCCAAACAAGATAGACATTTGCACAAAATAAAATATAATATCGAATTGTTGTCTAAAAAAAAACAGATGCAGTCCTACAGTGCATTCCCGACCATTGTGGGATCATTGGAAACAAGACGGCAGATGAGCTCGGAAAAGCCCGAAATGGAGGCAAGCAGATTTTCCATCCGCAGAGCTATGAAGAAGCAGAGACACTCATCAAACGATCTATGAGGACAGAATGGAGAGAACAGCATAAAGAATACAAGCCAGAAAATGATAGCGTAGACAAACTTGGCAGAGATGGGCAGACAAAGATCTTCAGACTCAGACCCGGACTCAAGGCCCACCTCCACAAAATGGGTCTTAGAGACACTGCCACGTGTGATTATGGAGCACCCAAGCAAACACTAGAACCTATCCAGCAGGACTGACCTACTTATGCAGACCAAAGAGAGGCAGTCTGGTCTGGAGGAGCGACCATGCTCGAAAAACTGTGAATAGAATCAGTTGATAGACGACGAAAAAGAAGAAAAAGATTTTAAAAAAGAAGAGAAAGAAGAAGGAGAAGAAGAAGAAGATGAAGAAGAACAAGAAGAAGAAGAAGATGAAGAAGAACAAGAAGAAGAAGATGAAGAAGAACAAGAAGAAGAAGAAGAAGATGAAGAAGAACAAGAAGAAGAAGAAGATGAAGAAGAACAAGAAGAAGAAGAAGAAGCAGAAGAACAAGAAGAAGAAGATGAAGAAGAACAAGAAGAAGAAGAAGATGAAGAAGAACAAGAAGAAGAAGAAGATGAAGAAGAACAAGAAGAAGAAGAAGATGAAGAAGAACAAGAAGAAGAAGAAGATGAAGAAGAACAAGAAGAACAAGAAGAAGAAGAAGAAGAAGAAGAAGTAGCGCTGGGTTGAACACATCGAACATGTTGCAGATTTGTTAATGTTATGCCCTTTTCTCCCAGCCTACCTAGCTGTAAATTGGTACCTGATGAAATCTTCAGAAAACTTGGCGCCGCGAAAGGAACTACGGAATTGGTGGTCTCTCGTAAAACCTTTAGCAATGAAAGAAATTAACTCAAATTACAGCGCGCAAGTGCAATGAAATCTATTCTGACGGTTTTCCATGTTATTCCATATATATGTTCCTAAATGTGAATATATATTTTTCTGTCCCTGAAACTCGACTGCTCAAATAGCTCTTGGTTCACCTGACCTGTTACGCGCCATCCTCTAATTACGCTGAGTCGCGACATGATATTTATATGTGAAACCGTCTGTCTTGTTTATTCATTCAGACACTGATTTGGGTGATCGGGTTAATAAACGAATTGGCAAAAAGCGTTCTTGGGAATAATGCATATATACTGGTTCTTATTTTCTCTATTTTACTTTTTGTGTTAAGGTAATGGCACATGCAGTGGGTGTTGCTATTGGCCTGGTTTGTTGTTGTTTGTCTATTTCTATCCCGGTGGGATGGTTCCTGCTTCTATATCCGCTATACATTTTAAACTTTCAACACGTCCCCCATTTTAACCTCATTAAACATGTCTCGGTTTGCCTCATATTTCTTTCATAGTCTTACAGCTTTAACTTTCAAAACGTCCAACACATTAACCTCATAAACTTGACTCAGCCTCATATTTCTTTCAGAGTCTTACAGCTTTAACTTTCAAAACATCCCCCCATATTAACCTCATAAACTTGGCTCAGTTTGCCTCATATTTCTTTCCTTAGTCTTACAGCTAGCACTGTCAACACGTCCCCCATATTTACTTCATAAACATGGCAGTCTTAGTCTTAGTCGACCTATACTTCTATATTTAAAAAGTCAAGTAGTTATTGTTTCAAATGCCCACAATGATTAGGTTACTCTTATGTGCGCCCTGAAAAGGGTGTTATGTGATGGGTTGCTTTCCTCACATCCGGAGCGTGTAGATGAAGATGAACCGGGATCCTCCAGGCGGTTGTGCTATGCTTGGCGTCATCTGCGTGTCGCTCATTACTACGGAGATCACATTGAACCTCACCTTGTTAGCCAGACTGTTATCCTCGACAACAGCTTGTTTCTAAGTCAACCAATAAGGAGGCCAGGTGATGGTCTTTGCCAGTATATATCTCCTGGTCCTGGCACAACTTTCTCTGATCAGTGTGTTTTGCCTCCTGACCAGACTATAGCCTCATCGTCCCAAAAGTCAAGTTAAAAATCTACCCAAATTATGTGTACCTTTCCCCAGACCTAGTAAGCCGCAGGAAGTTTGTAAATACCTACTACGCATAGCAGAAGCATTCGGCTACCTGGCAATAGACATTGAGATACTTGTTTGAATATCAGTATCCCAAATATTCCAAGTAAAGATAAGTAGACCATACAATCAAGAAGAAACGTAACATAATAACCAGACATGCAGATAGTTGGAAGCCACGAGGACAAAGAGGTGAGGATTTTTAAAAAAAAGGTCTGGCGCTGAACAGTGAAATCGTGGGCAAGGACATCTGAAGACTCAATAACGTAGCTCTATAAAACAACAACTAATAATCTTAATAGAAAAACCCTATAAAGAAGTTTAAGTCTTGAAGATCTTCTGTGTTGTTTTACTCTGTATATATTTCGCTCACATTTATATGATACGTTGTCTTGTCTTGACATGTAAGATGTCCGCACCTTACTGGCTGCGTTCTCGACTCGCTCCGGTGTTTGTGTCGTTTTCTGATGTTTGGTGGTTCCAACTCGGATTATATTTCACAATTGCTTCACCAAGTGGTATCAAGGACTTTGTTCTGTGGAATTGATGGGGTTTCGATCGATTATCATGTTTGTTCTGCTGCACTTCGTTGCGTTTCGTGTCTGGCTTACACCCTAGTAGACCAGTTCATGATGGAGTTGAACGTTCCACTTAACTGCACACCAGAATTCAGTCCAGGTTATCACTACTCAAGGACATTTCTGCTCGGACTGAAGCCAACTTCCTCCTGACCGCCTCTCCCTCCATCGGAGATTGCACGTTACTTCTCTCAACCTCGTATTCTCAGCACATTAAGGTGAACACAACCAGAAGCCTCGGCGGAGAGACACGGCAAAACAGGGAGTTTGACATGGACAGACACGGAAAGCTTGTCACAAACATTGGTCTAACACACTCCTCGCGACCCTCATTCGAAGGCAGCGGAGTACTCGACTCCATCTGTAAAGTCCGTAGGGATTTTTGTCGACAGGCTACGCATAAATATATCCTCAGCTATTGAACACGGTAGTGATCGATCAACGCAACGTGCCTTTTACGCCTACGCGAACATTATTATTATTATTATTTTTCTTGACAGACATTTATTCTTGCTCTCTTTTCAGATGTCGCTTTGTCTGTTCTTTGACCTTCTGTTATGCTGCTGAGATTTTCGGGGAATTCTTTCCTTCCTTTCAACTGTCAATTCTTGTGTCCTCGATTCCGCTACAAAGCCTTTGTGTGCATTCACTTGGTCTTTCAAACATCCGTCAACGATTGGCATCTCAATTAAATCTTGCTTGGAAATGTTGCATAAAAATTGTACCAGACATCAACAATTACAAAAATAGCGTCCGAGAAGATGTTGTTGTGTTGTTGATGTTGTTGTTGTTGCTGTTGTAGTTGATGATACTGTATCTGCTTTTGTTGTTGCTGTTATAGTTGTTGTTGCTGTTATTGTTTTTGTTGTTATTTTGTAGTTTTTGTATGCTGTTGTTGTTGTTGCTGTTGTTGTTATTGTTGTCTTTCTTGTTGTTGTTGTTGTTGTTGTTGCAGCTGATGTTACTGCTACTGCTTCTGTTGTTGTTGTCTTTACTGTTGTTGTTGTTGTTAAAGCTGCTGCTATGGTTGTCTTTCCTATTGTTGTTGCTGTTGTTGTTGTTGCTGCTGTTGTTGTTGGTGTTGGTGGGATTTTTATTGTTGTTGTTAATGTTCTTGTTTTTGTTGTTGTTGTAAATGTTGTTGTTGCATTTTTTGTTGGTGTTGTTTGTGTGTTAATGCTGTTGTTGCGGTGGTTTTCGATGTTGCTGCTTTGGATGCTATGGCTATTGCTAATGCCAATCGTACTTGGACTAGGTACTCTTGATGACTTTCTTTGGTGGAGGGTTACAGTGGCTCCTCTCAAATCCCGAGAGTATTTGAAAAGGTGGACCACTGGCTTCCTGGCTGTAGTGCATTGCAAGCAAGGATCTTCAGTATGGTCACTAGTATGGAGATCACTGTGCTGATCTCCCTTCTCGTTATTCAGACTGCCATGAAACAGCCAGGGAGAACTGACTGAAAGTGAGGTGGGAGTCTTGATCATTTGTTTCACCTGGCCCTGGCGTAGTCTGATCAGTGTGTTTTGCCTTAATCTGACTAACATAGTCTGATCAGTATGTTTCACCTGACCCTAACATTAAATGGCCAGAATGTTTCACCTGACCCTGACTAACATAGTCTGATCAGTACGTTTCAGCTGATGCTAACTAACATAGTCTGAATAGTATGTTTCAACTGACCCTGACTAACAAAGTCTGACCAGTATGTTTCACCTGACCGGACGTTAGTCTCCGATCCTCGTTGACAAGAGTAAAAAACATGGACTTCACTTGAATGCTCCTTTTCTACAAAGGATGTGGCGGACTTCTCAAGTCATTCACGTAGTTTATATTATCTCAAATGTACCGTAGCCGCCCCTATGTCTCAACTCTCCTTCATAGTCTCTTACGAATTGCCTGGCAGGTTACAGTGATACTTATATTCTCCCTATTCATACCCCGCATACACACGGGTGAGGGATATAATAATACTAACACATTTGATTGTCACGTCGTTTCTGAGCTGCTGCATTCATGAATTAAGCTAAAAAATAAGTAATTATTCTCATTTCTACGGGTAGTCAATTGGATTTTAGGCATAGGGCAATAAGGTCGCTCCGCCACTGCTGTCGCCACGTCGTGTGCTAGGTATGTTTGTTTATTTCAACCAGTACAGAAAAACAACATATGCTTTACCGGGAATTCAATCCGCTGCTTTCCTTGTCTGCACACAGGCATCGAAACCGATCGACCACGCCCTTTTCTATTCAAGGTATCTGATTGATCACTAGATATTGACAGACTGGAGCGGTTGATACAAATTTGCATAACATGTGTAGCGTGGTTGATACATTGTCGATCAACAACATTGCAGGACAGATCGCAGTAACCCAGCCTGCTTGCAATATGTTTCACCTGACCCTCATTACACTTTGTGTGTCTGTTTATATGTTTATAGAGATTTTTTTTTTCCGTTGTCCTTATTTCTGTATTTCTCAACACGGTGTGCATTGAAATATATTTTGCGCCTGTCGGCCCAGTGCATCCGACTTCGGCATTCATTATATGTAAGGGTCTGCTTCCTCCTTTTTCTTAAAGTTTGCTTCGCCGGGGTAACGGCCGGTGCTGTGATTGGGAAGCGAACCCGGCGCATTCGGGTTGTGAGCAGTGTGACTTAACCACTAGACCACGCCATCTCCGTTTATATGGATGAAGAATATAAGTCGCTTGCCCGTTCAGTCGAAACGTAGTGCGTCTGCTAGGTATTTTCTTCATCTTAGATCCAAAGAAACATATGTATTACGTGGATTTGAACCAGTACCCACTTAGACACGATCAGCTTGATTAACTGCCCTGCCAGATGAAGTTGACAATAAGGACCTCCATTTTCCTCTTAACACGTTCATGAGTTCCTCCGTTGATCGTCTCCCGCCTTCAAGCTGACCAACATGTTCTCTCATTGTCTCCCTCCGTCCCTCTTGCCAGCGAACCTGCCAGTTGTCACCGAGTGTTCCAACCCGCCTCTTCTCGTGACATGCACGAAAAGGCTGACTGCCTTGTCCTGATCTCTGCCGTTATCTATCCTTGCGTTTGTGCCTCCCCCCCCCCCAACCCCACCCCCCGCCCCACTTTTTTCTTTGCAGTCCATGGCTTTCAACATTCATCTCTAAGACTTCATTTCCGTCGCCTCCAATAATCACTGAACGTGCCTTCTGATTGTCCATGACTCGCTGCCATATGTCAGTATTGTTTCTACTTCGCATTCAAGAACTCTCTTCCTTAAATCCAGTGATAGGCTTTTGTCGCACAAGACCCCTACATACTCTGGGATACTGATTTTGCATTGGATATTCTGTTCTTTATTTTATAAGTGCATCTCCCTCAAACTGATGTTGGTGCCCAAGTACTGAAATGTGTGTTCGTGTTTTAGTTCTTTCTCGTTCATCTTTCTACATTAATTTGTCACGCAATTCTACATCACTTCTCTTCAGTCACGCCCTCTCCCATTTGCAACCATCTGTATATCCTATTTTACTACTGAAGTTCGTTTGAAGTAATTATTTTCATTCCTCCGCAGCAAAGGAGCGCTGAGCCCTACTTATGGATCCTTACTTATCGCGTGTTTGTAACATGCATTTCAACTCTAGTTGGGTTAGGGCACATTTTCCAAGTTTTCAGCCATACACATAAATTGTGCTGCCCGTTCAGACTATCTTAAGAACAAAGGGTGTTTCGATTTAATGGGGACAAGTCACGAGCGACAGGGACATTAAAATGCGATTCAGTTTGAAACATGTTAAGGTTATTTTATTTTAGCTTTCAATATCCCTGCTTCGTGTGCTGGAATAAGCTTAATAGCAGTGAACGGTCTGTAGGGGTTCAGCAATCAGGGACTGTCTGTGCTGCTCGGGAAACGGATCATTAGTGCAGTCCTGTGTTTTGTCTTCTTCATTGTTGTTGTTGTTGTTGTTGTTGTTGTTTAATGTAAATGATGAGTAAGTTTACTCTCTTGTGCGCCCTAAAAAGGAAGTTAAGTTTTCTGTGATTTGGATAAAATTCTATATTTGCCCTTTTTTTAAATTTGCTAAATTTTTAGACCTATTGTTTACTGTATTTTCTTAAATTTCTATAATGTATCCGTGTCTGAAATTTTAGGTGTAAATACATTGTATACTGTAATTTGATAAAAGGTTATACCTGTTATTATATGAATGTGTTGAAACTGTTGATTGGCCGAATACGGTAATTGTTCTTCTTCTTCTTCTTCATCGTACGCAGTCAGACATCAATCTTTATTTTTTCGAAAAAAGCAGTGGTCATCCTGAGGCTGTCGACACTGCCATAGAGCTTGTCTAGTGTTGCCACTGGTGATGGCCACATCTGCTTTCTCTGATCCTCGTATTTCGGGCAGTTTTGCAGCAAATGTTCAGCGGTCCTTTCCTTTTCCCGGCGCCGCACGTGCATTCGTCAGTGCCACCTATCTTCAATTTGTTGAATAGGTGGTACCTCAGTCTATTGTGGCCAGTGCGAAGTCTGAAGACCACGACCTGCTCTCTTCTGTTCAGCTGGTAATAGGCATCATTTTTTGTGTAGCCAGTGTGCTCTGGTTCCCATCTGGTCATGTATCTAGCTCTAATAAGCCGTTTTGACTCTTCGTAGGTCACACTAGTATCTGGTTGTGGTAGTCTTGCACCTTCTTTTGCCAGTCTGTCTGCCTCCTCGTTGCCTTGGATGCTACAGATGTTGCCATTTCGTAAAAATTGTTAATCAGGTTGTCTATCTAATCCGCTTCAAGGCGTGCAACCAGGTTATTAACGAACTTGTACAGAATCAGTGCAAAATGAAGTCCGGTCTGCTACAAGTTCGTTGGTGCATTCCATTAAGTGAACCAGGTTATTGTGACGTGTTTTCTTATTAAATACAAATAAAAACAGCTGACACCTGACATTTGCATTGTAGAGTTCTCTTGCCTCTGAAGTACATAATGTACCGTACAGAAATTGACATAGCAGATGCCGATGTTGTGGACAAAGTGAGAAATATTTGATTTTTTTTGCCTCTTAATATTATTTCTGAGGTAAGGAGAAAAGTTACTTACCTCATCGGCTTGCCTTATCTTAATTATAAATCGTGTAATATGTTTGGTACATGTCTCTTAATTCACCCCAAACAAGGTTCCTTTGATTTCCCATCAAATGTATTTGACAGCTGATGGGGACGGCTTGGGCTAGTGGATAAGTGAGATGGCTCACAGTCCGAACGTGCTGGGTTCGATCTCCATCACAGCACCGGCAGTTACCCCGGGGAAATAAATATTAGAAAATGCAGGAGGAAACAGACCCTCACATAAAATGCATGCTTAAGTCGGACGCATTAGGCCAATAGGCGCAAAATAAAAACCGCAATGCAGCGCATTGGGGAATAGAGAAATTAGGTGAACGCAAAAACAAACAAAATAAATTACAATTTTTAAAAAAAAATTGTTGGTAAATTGACAACTGATGACTGTAGCTGAACGTTCCATTTTGAGTATATGTCTCTTAATTCACCCCAAACAAAGTTCCTTTAAATTTCCACCATACGTATTTGACAGCTGATAACTGTAGCTGGGCATTCTATGTCGTGTTACTGGGAGAACAGGTCGATATAATTTTATTTTGAACAAATTGTAAAAACTTGGATAAATAAAGATGTGTAAAAAAGAGGTAATTGCAAGAATAGCACAAACAACAGCGGCGCTTACTCGGCTGAAACCTACATAGCAAGACAAGCGGCTCGCCCTCGGCATAAAAGTTATTCTAATGCACTCTTTGGTGATCTCAATATTTCTGTATGCCTGCGAGACCTGGACCATTACAGTAGATATCCAGTGCAGAATACATGCAATGGAAATGAGGTGTTATAGAAAGCTCCTAAATGTTACATATAAAAATCGTGTCACGAACGTAGAAATATGACAGAGAGTTGAAGACGCTATTTGCCTTTTTGAAGATCTGTTCACAACAATCAAAAGACGAAAGATGGCCTGGTGCGGGTACGTCGCGATGTCCAAAAGAATTACCAACTCGATACTCTTTGGTTCCGTACCGGGACAGAGAGGACGAGGACGTCCAAGGAAGAGGTGGGTGGACAACATCACTAAGTAGTCAAGCCTTCGTCCTGGTGAGATACGACAGGCGGAGGCAGACAGAGAAAGATGGCGTGGGATTTTGGGAGTGTCTTTATGTGTGCCCCAACGACCTGATGGGTTACGGAATTAACTGAACTGAACTGAACTGAACTGAAGAAAAGATGGTTGTATTAAGTGCTGTGACCAACCTTCTGGAAGACTGTAGGGTCATTAAAAGAAAGAGAAGGTCATTTCATGGCTGGTAGATTAGAATAACTGGACGACCAAACACCACAATTTTAATTATGAAGGTGGCCAGAATTAGACAATGTCGTCAAAAATGACGCTGAAAACGTCGAAACCACTTATTTTGATGTGTCAAGGCCACATGAACTTGCCCATGTACGAATCAAACATCTGCAAATGACATTGTTGCTCATGTCATTTCCAGTTTGATGATTAAATCTTTGTTTATTGACAATCCCGTTATAGACGCGATGTTTGGCACAACCCACAGTTACAATGTGGAATATTTTGTTATTTCACTACCCCAAATCCGATGCTAAAAATATATATCAGGTGCTAAAAATATATATTTATATTTGTTAGGGTGAATTAAGGGACAAGTACCGCATTTTGTAGTAGAGTGTTCCGGAAATTGATATCAGGTACGTTGTCGTGAGAGATAATCGTTCTAGCGTCATGATATTCAGACGCACTTAAGATGCTGTTTTAACAGTCTAGGGTAGACAAATTCTTTACTCCCTGGTTGCCTAACTCGGTGTGATACAGGCCTAAATTATGTTGTTCAGATATTTTAATATTCACATCCATATAACAGAGCGGACCACACGTAGCAACATTCAAAGGTCCACATGAGACGACTTAGTAAGAGAATGTATTTGCTTGTAGTGATATTTCTCTGCTTTATTACATTGCTCTGGGCTCCAGAATTAACAAAAATGGCGACTGCTCGAAAGAAATCAGAAGAAGACTAGCTATGACTGAACAGCCTGAAGAAATTATGGTAGAGCCCCAACAAAACGATAAAAGTAAAAGTCTTGAGAGCCTGTGTTTTTCCTGTGGCAGCTTATCGCTGCGAAGCATGGACGATTATCAAAACGTCTAGACGAAAAATCGAATCCTTCGAGTCAAAATGTTACAGAAAAATCCTCAAAATACCCTGGACAGAGATAAACGACAAATGTAGACATTCGGCAACAGTTGAGCACAGAGGAAAACTGGTTTATCAATTCCATTTTGGCTAAAAAAAAATGCAAATAGTTTGGTCTCATCAAGAAACACAACGGTCTCGAGAGAACAGTGATGGAAGGTATGGTGCCAGGTAAAAGAGGAAGGGGTAGACCAAGAAGACGATGGCGCCAAGATATCCAGGAATGCCTGAGTATGACTGTGGCGGAGGCTGGAGTTTTGGCAAGAGAACGAGTTTCTTTCAGACAGACTGTGATGGGAGCGACGTTCTATAAAGGACATGCTACATGATGATGATGATGATTACATTGCCCAACTTATTGAAGGTTTTTTTGGAAAGGCGAACATATCGTCTGGGGATCAAGACACTGAGCAGTACATGAACTGCAGCGACCCATAGGTGACTTAAAATGTGAAGGCCAGCAAACCAGAGCTGCCTAGACCCTTTCACACATCCACGCGGTGATCCTAGATAACAGGTTGCAACAGGGCAGACTGGCTAAAGAGAAAGGATCGAAGATGGAAGGCTAGCCCGGTATTAAAAAATGCCTGCAGAAGTCGGATGTATCGGACCGAAAGGTGCAAATATCGCAGTCTAGCTGTAAACTACCATACAGCGCATTTATTTTCCGGACAACATCCTGCTACTTGCAGAGCCTTGCTAATGGCTTGGTACCGGGGGATTCAGAACGAACGAAGAAGAAGAAACATCACATCTGCGTCTGATGTCATTGTGAAACCTACATATTTAAAGCGATTCCCGTGTTTTATTTGCTCTCTTCCGCATTTCAAAGAGCGTGCTGGTATTTGTTTGGCAGTGTTTATATATATATATATATATATACACTGTATATATTCATCAAGATTGCTGATTTTATATTGCATCTGATGCGGAGTGTCTTTCCGGAACGAGCGCCAACATGGCTGCTGATTTGATTCACTCCTGAATCATGTCTGTTTTTCTGTGATCTTTGAGTCTACAATTGCAGTGTTGCACATTCCTCCTGGATAACGTGTGTTATGTGCGTTTTTCCAGTTTGGACTTGTACCTGTCACAACGCCGAGATGTATTTCAATCGACACATTATAGGAAAAAGTCCAACACAGAATACAAGCAAACGGTCAAGATGAAAACGAGGCCAGAAAAAGAATATGGAAAATAATAACCTTCAGATTGAACCTGTGACGCCATGTTTAAGTAGACAGGAAGATCATAGAAAAATTCACAATGTGGAGGAACACGTTGCCTGGAGAGGAATTGGCTCCGCCAGGTCCAAAATGGACAGAGACACATCGCTTTTGAAAAAAGCATGGAGATAAATTAGAAAAGCGCCAGCCGTCACAATACAAACAATCATATCACTGAGATTAATTCGTTTTGACGAAACATTCGACAACCTGGCACAAAACCGAGTGGAGTGGGGGGAATTGATCCAACAATCTGCAGTATTGGTGTCCCACTGACCTTCCATGTTACGGGACTGATGATGATGCGGATATAAGCCAAAAGAGCCGAGTCATCGTAAAACAGAACGGAAACTGTAGTTAGCATATTCCTTCAACCCCCCCCCCCCCCCCCCAACCAAAAAAAAAACGAATGGGATCCTAAAGGTATAACAGGTATACCGTAATAATCTTGAAGAATTGCTCTTTGCAGACGACCAACGTTTGATCCACTCCAATGAACAAAACCTTCAACGGCATATTGGCTCACTCTACTTAAACTGTCAAAACTACGATATGAATATCAACACATCAAAAAAGCAGAGACAATGAAGATAGAAAGCATACTACACTTGACATTCATGTGAATTAAATACAAATAAAGCAGGTAAAGTCGGTAGAAGAATGTAGGTATTTGGGAACTGTTTTTAACTGAGGATGGCAGCCTCGAAAGAGAGCTAGAGACGAGAGGGCAGAATACAAACACTGTCACCTACCATCTGTTTCTACTACTATGACATCTCAAGATTTCCCTCTAAGCAAAAAAGCAGATGATAAATAGTATCTCCATCCCTATCCTGTGCTACCACTGCCAGGCATGGACATTGAATAAGACCCAGGAACGAAAGTTAGCCACCTGAGAAATGCGGTGCCTACGAAAGGTCACTAACAACACCAGAAGAGACAGAATCACAAATATGAGTATTCGGGAGAAGGTTGGAACAATTCCCTGCCTACAGTACATTGGGTAAAAGAGAATGAATTGATTAGACCACATTGTGAGAATGCAACCAGACCACATTGTGAGAATGCAACCAGACCACATCGTGAGAATGCAACCAGACCACATTGTGAGAATGCAACCAGACCACATCGTGAGAATGCAACCAGACCACATTGTGAGAATGCAACCAGACCACATCGTGAGAATGCAACCAGACCACATCGTTCATGGACCTGCTACATGAGAACAACAGAAAGAAGGACGAGATGAGAGGTAGACCGAGGAAAGGATGGATAGACAGCTTAAACGAGACCTGTCGTAAAATGGGGAGAAATGTTACTCAAGCCACGACAGATGCGAAAGGCAAATACATACCACGACACATGGCTACAACTCAATAGAAAGCGAGACGACGGACGAAATACGAAGTAAGAATATTCTTGACGAAATAATCGGTGTAGTTTCCTGAACCGTCGGCCCGTCGACTGAGTCTGAGAAACGAGTAGGAATTACGCTTGGATGTGCTTGGTATTATCTCATCCGTCTTAAGCTGACAGATGTTTGACCTTGTTTATTGTATACAGCCAAGGAAGAAGTCAGGCGAAAGACGCGAGGTAATAGTAAGAACGGAAAATTGATCAAGAGCGGAAGTGTTGAGGTATTTAACTTGGAATTTCCAGGATGTATATTTTTCCCCAAAAGAAAATCGGGTGTATTTGTTTACACGGCTAACGAATGAAAACGGTGGATCAAAGGACAAGATGTTTGGTTAGTTTGATGGATGAATGGATGGACTGACAGATGGCTAGGTGTATGGATAGATGAATTCATAGAGGAATCGATATTTGGGTGATCGAACGGCCACACGAAGAAGAAAACAGACGAGATTGTGTTCAATTCTACTAGAATAAATTAGAGCTTATTACATCGAATTTGATTACTTAAGATTATATTAAATTAGAATAAATATTTATAGAAATATCTAAAACTGCATTAGAGTTATACACTGCTCACATGAGTTGGCGTCGCACGCTGCTCAATCCATGTTCTGTTTGGCCTTCCATTGTTTTCTTTCTCTGTGGGTTCTCTGAAATTCTTCACAGTTAAAATATTTTGAGGATCCTTGTGTTTCTGACAGAAAGCTCAGATATAAAGGATCGTACATGTTGTTTAAATGACTGACTTTACTTGACGACTTGACTTGACCTGACCTGATTACTTCACTTGATATGATTATTTTAACTGACTGCTTGACTTGATTTGACTTGACTAGACGACTTGACATGACTCGACTTGACTTCACCTGACCTGACGACTAGACATGAAGACTTGACCTGACTTGACTTTACTTGACGACTTGATTTTACTTTACTTGACGATTCGACTTATCCTGATCTTAGGACTTGACTTGCCTTGTCCTGGCGACTTGATCTGACTGTTCTTTCCTCGACCTGACTTGGCTTAGCTTGACATGACGATTGACGACTTGGCCTAGCTTGATTTAACCTGCCGACTTAACTTGGATTGAATTGTCCTGACCTGGTGACGTGACATGACTGACGAGTTGACATAACTAGACTTTATTTGACCTGATTTAACTTGACCTAACGACTTGACTTGACTTGACCTGACTTGACCTGACGACTTGGCTTGACACGAATTTACTAACTTAACTTACACGATCCCTCCATTTGCTGAAGATTGTTTTTAATACTCCAGGAAGCTCCTTATCTAAAACTTAACTAAACTTCCGCCGCTTACATTCCCCACTGCCTTCGACTCTTCTAATCAGCTTTTAGAAAAGCCTGACACCAGTCAATGTCCAAATAATGGAACAACAATCTTGATTAAATATAATTAACTTCTAATTTTGGAATTTTTTGTACGGTGAAATTGTGTGTCAACCTTCAAAATGCGAGTATAACGAGTAATTTCACTTGATAATGTATGTTTTCATCACCAATCATATTCCTTTTTTATATCAGCCGTGAATTAAATCTGCTTTTAGTTGCATCTGGTTTGGATTTGTCAATGGCGGTATGCTTTCTTAATTATCAGTGTAATTAGCAGGCCTTTAATGTTATCTTGTAGACTTGTAATCTCTGGTCTCGTAACTTTTATATTACATCCACACTTGGATCTGGCTCGTGTCTGTCTATTTCATATTCCCATTCTTTTAGATGGTGTATGATATTTCAGTTGTGATGAAAATCGTTGGCATGGTTAATATCCCTAGCCGAGCCTTTGAAATGTCAGATCGCTAACACCTCACACCCCTACGGCAGTAATGCTATGGGATACTTTACTTTACTTTACTTTACTTTACATGGGAAGAGGGAAGGGGCTATTGTTTTGTGTTTTTTTTTAGTTCGCCTTATTTCTCTATTACTCAAGGCGGTGTGCGTTGTACTGTATTCTTATTTTGCGCCTGTCTGCCCAGTGCATCCGACTTCAACGTTCATTTTATTTAAGGGTCTGATTCCTCCTGCATTTTCTAAGGGTTTGCTTCCCCGGGGTAACGCCCAGTTGTGTGATGGGGATCGAACCCAGCACATTCAGAATGTGAGCTGTGTCACTTAACCAATAGCCCTTCCGTCGCCGAGGGGAGTGGGGGCATAGCAGTGAGGGGGAGGATGAGAGAGTGCAGGTGCATGGAAGAGTGAAAGACAACGAATAATGTGAGAAAGGAGTGTCAAGTGAGAGAGAATAATGGATAGAAAGACGGAGGGGATAAAGTGAGAGAGAATAATGGATAGAAAGACGGAGGGGATAAAGTGAGAGAGAATAATAGATAGAAAGACGGAGGGGATAAAGTGAGAGAGAATAATGGATAGAAAGACGGAGGGGATAAAGTGAGAGAGAATAATAGATAGAAAGACGGAGGGGATAAAGTGAGAGAGAATAATGGATAGAAAGACGGAGGGGATAAAGTGAGAGAGAATAATAGATAGAAAGACGGAGGGGATAAAGTGAGAGAGAATAATGGATAGAAAGACGGAGGGGATAAAGTGAGAGAGAATAATGGATAGAAAGACGGAGAGGATAAAGTGAGAGAGAATAATAGATAGAAAGACGGAGGGGATAAAGTGAGAGAGAATAATGGATAGAAAGACGGAGGGGATAAAGTGAGAGAGAATAATAGATAGAAAGACGGAGGGGATAAAGTGAGAGAGAATAATGGATAGAAAGACGGACGGGATAAAGTGAGAGAGAATAATAGATAGAAAGACGGAGGGGATAAAGGGAGAGAGAATAATGGATAGAAAGACGGACGGGATAAAGTGAGAGAGAATAATAGATAGAAAGACGGAGGGGATAAAGTGAGAGAGAATAATGGATAGAAAGACGGAGGGGATAAAGGGAGAGAGAGCGATAGATAGTGCAAGAGGGAGAAAAAAGTAGGAGCGATTTAAATTGAAAATATATGGGAATTCGATAGAGCATGGGAGAGTGTAGTTGTCATCCATCTCTTATTATGGTTGATCAGTCCAGAGACTGGTTGTAAGGTTGTCTGAGCATGTCTCTCCATTTGACCCTATTCTCTGGTTGATCAGTCCTAAGTCTGGTTGTAAGGTTGTCTGAGCTTGTCTCTCCATTTAACCCTATTCTCTGTTTGATCAGTCCTAAAACTTGTAATGTTGTCTGTGTGGGTCTCTCTCTATTTGACACTATTCTCTGGTTGATCAGTCCTAAGTCTGGTTGTAAGGTTGTCTGAGCATGTCTCTCCATTTAACCGTATTCTCTGTTTGATCAGTCCTAAAACTTGTAATGTTGTCTGGATGGGTCTCTCTCCATTTGACCCTATTCTCTGGTTGATCAGTCCTAAGTCTGGTTGTAAGGTTGTCTGAGCATGTCTCTCCATTTGACACTATTCTCTGGTTGATCAGTCCTAAGTCTGGTTGTAAGGTTGTCTGAGCATGTCTCTCCATTTAACCCTATTCTCTGTTTGATCAGTCCTAAAACTTGTAATGTTGTCTGGGTGGGTCTCTCTCTATTTGACACTATTCTCTGGTTGATCAGTCCTAAGTCTGGTTGTAAGGTTGTCTGAGCTTGTCTCTCCATTTAACCCTATTCTCTGTTTGATCAGTCCTAAAACTTGTAATGTTGTCTGGGTGGGTCTCTCTCCATTTGACACTATTCTCTGGTTGATCAGTCCTAAGACTTGTTGTAAGGTTGTCTGAGCATGTCTCTCCATTTAACCCTATTCTCTGTTTGATCAGTCCTAAAACTTGTAATGTTGTCTGGGTGGGTCTCTCTCTATTTGACACTATTCTCTGGTTGATCAGTCCTAAGTCTGGTTGTAAGGTTGTCTGAGCATGTCTCTCCATTTGACCCTATTCTCTGGTTGATCAGTCCTAAGTCTGGTTGTAAGGTTGTCTGAGCATGTCTCTCCATTTAACCCTATTCTCTGTTTGATCAGTCCTAAAACTTGTAATGTTGTCTGGGTGGGTCTCTCTCCATTTGACACTATTCTCTGGTTGATCAGTCCGAAGACTGGTTGTAAGGTTGTCTGAGTGATTCTCTCCATTTGGCCCTATCCTCTGGTTGATCAGTCCTAAGACTGGTTGTAATGTTGTTTTAGTTGGTCTCTCCATTTGACCTTATATTCTAGCAGATCAGTCCAAAGAATATTACCATAGTCTTTGTCTTCAATGTATTTATTTTCATGCTTGGCTGCTTCTTTTCAACGCTGCAACCGACCCTTCCATTATGGCTTGATCATCGGCACATTTCATGCCATTAACTTTGACACCCATATTAACTCCCAACAGCATTTTGCATCATCCTCTCAGAATCGTTCCTATTAGTCAGAATAATTGTTAATTCAAAGGCAATACCATTGTTCCTGCAAACGATTAGTTGGTTTGTAAAACACCTGCATTGTGTGCTCATTTTGTTTTTAAAACTCGATACCACAGTTAGAATTCTCAACGTATCGTCTCCATACATTTCGCTGTATTTCAGAACAAGAACGCGTTATATCACACAATCACTTATTGACTTCAAGTAGACAGAAAACAATGACGAAATTTTCACATAAATTGTGTACTAACGTTTTACACAAAATTGTGTGTCGTGAAAAACTCTTTGATCTACATCTATTATTAGCTAACAGGCAGCTTATATTCAATCAGAAAGTAGATATTAGTAGTATGCCCTGCGACTATATACGCTTTATAGATACATCCAGTATATATATATATATACATATATATAATTTGTTGTTATTTAATTTTGTTTTATTATATGCGAATGTGCATAGATTGGTGCATGGATAATACGAGGCGTGTTCAAACGAAACCGGACCTAGCTGCAAAGAGTGAATATACGTACGATGCGCATGGTGATATCACTTCTGGTGTAAACAGCACACACCAACCGTCAAGTTTGCAAATTTGCATTTCCTCCGACTCATAGTTTTCTCAGCCGACCGTTGAAAACATGCGAGTGTGATACGGAATCTGTCTAGACTCAATCAGCTTGCCGTGATTCGGTTTCTAACAGCTGAAAGATGTCGACCAGTTGACATTCATCGCAAAATACAGGCAGTGTATGGTGACAAATGTGTGTCGAAGACAACAGTGAAGAACTGAAGAACGATGTTCAAAGAAGGACGTGAGTTATCGTAATATCTTCCGAGACCAGGTCAGGCGCATATTGTTGCGCCAGAAGATGCAATCGCCAAAATGCATGCAGCAATTCGGATCACCATACAATGCCTGCATTCTGCGATTAATGTGAACTGGTCGACATCCATCAGCTGTTAGAAATCGAATCACCGCTCGTGAGCAACTCTGGACGGATTCTGTATCGTATTCGCCATGTTTTCAACGGTCTGCTGAGGAAACTATGAGTCAGAGGATAATGAAAGTTTGCAAACTTGACGGTTGATATGTACTATTTACACAAGAAGTGACGTCATCATGCGCATCGTACGTATAATCACTTGTTGAAGTTTGGTCCAGTTAAATTTGAACACGCCTCATAATATGTGATCATGATGAACACATGCATTGTTTGTTTGTCACAGGCTTCTATTATGGGGGTATGTTTAGTGATTTCCTCTCTTTTGTTATTGCTGTTGTCATTTCGCACTTTATCTTACACGATAATGGTTGAACAATGAATTTTGTGATTACAGTGTCAGATGATGAACTCCAGAACAGAACGGATCTAGAACTCGCTTTCTGCACTAGGAGAGAAGTTAAACACTGATCACACCCATTTTTCCCTGTCGCAGAACCTTAAAAGAAAAGAAATGCAGATAAGAACTATTACTCCCATGTGGTCTAAATTTATAATACACTTCTTTTATCTCGTAATATTATTTGCAACATTTTGGAAAGTCGGGTCAGCTCAGTTTCCTGGAAACACAGCTCAGTCATCTCGACTTCGAGAGGTGAAAATTGGCGTTCTTTTAGCCCGTGCTTCAGGTAGGCCTGAATTTCAAAATCTGCCATCCCCAATGGAAATGGCTTTACCCGCAATAAAGCTCTCATTAAATACGATAGAAAACCAACCAAATTCGTTGTTACAAGGAGTTACATTCAAAATAAACGAAAGAGATTCGTACTGTTCCAACTCTAAGGGTCCCCTAGAAGCCATTGACTTGTACCGAACAAACAGCGCACACGTATTTTTTGGACCAGTCTGCGCGTTCACTGCTGCTCCTGTTGCGAGATATAGCGGGAAATGGGGAATACCCGTTATTACACCGGGAGCACTATTTCTGAAATTCACTGATAAAACAGAGTTCAAAACCCTCACCCGAGTTCAAGGAAGTTATCATAAGATTGGTGAAATGTTTCTGACCGTACTAAGCCACTTCAACTGGACTCGGATTGGCATTATCTTTGTTGGGTATGCGGATTGTCTGCATATCCTCCGGCCTATCTTCGATTTGTTTTCCAATGCTCCACGCTACTCTGTTGTTGTAGAGTCTGAAAGTTTAGACTGGAAGCAGGTCTTGAGAGAAAGGTCAAACAGTTCCAGAAGTGAGTACTTACAACGTACCTTCCAGACGGTCAGTCCTGAGAAAATAAAAATGACTTCGCTTAGAATCGAGACTTTGCCAAAATATAAGTTACAAAATTGTTTAATGTAAAATCCATGTACGTGGGATCAGTCCGAGAGGGGATATACGCAGTCCTCAACAATCACTGAAGTACAAACACAATTGAAAAGAATGTTCGCTTTATGAAAGTAGCAGAATTGGGAAGAACACGGGCTGAACATATACAACGAACTTAAACAATAACACAAGTATGACACATTCTTGCGCTCGAAACATTAGTTAACGATTGGCTGTTGCTAGGTGATGTATAGTAACTACGCAGTTGTCTGGATATCTACTTATCTTTCAGTGAACGAATCCATGTCTTTGATTAAATGAGAGAGACGCCAATTGTGAGAAGGACTAAAACAAATAAATTTAGAAGGTATGAAATTGAGCGAACATTTGGAAACAAACACTTATAGAAGCTACACAATTGAGCATGAAATCTTGCAAAATTATTCTTAGAAGTTGCAAAATTGAGCTTGGAGATTGAGACTTTGCTATTTTACAATAAAAGTTATACAATATTAACCTTTATAATGTAGTGCAAACTTGTATAGAGACCTGATAACGTTACTACATGAAAATAATGGCTACTACATCACAGTGTATGTTGTTAAGGCGACTAAATATGGTTGTTCATGGGATTTGCAAAATTACTATTTGCATAGTCTTGTACATGTGTACAAGACATACAGCTAAGAATATCGTGTTTAGATTGATAACTTTCACAAACATAAGATTGTCACGGTCGCACGTATCAAATAGTCAGGTCTGATAACATATATAGATGTCATATACGTAGATGTCTGAAAGACAGCTATATGGTTATCAACACAGCTGGAGATTAGGGAGAGAGAGAGAGAGAGACAGAGAGAGAAAAAGTTGGATTGGACAGAGAGAAACATTATGAAAAAAGACGGGTTGGAACACACGACCAGATCGCAGGGAACAGGGACAGAGGGAG
The DNA here is from genome assembly GCA_036924085.1 of Ariolimax columbianus. NCBI lineage: Eukaryota > Metazoa > Mollusca > Gastropoda > Stylommatophora > Arionidae > Ariolimax > Ariolimax columbianus. Next base: position 45,390,604 of record JAVGWX010000019.1, read on the forward strand.
GCATAGAGAGAAAATATTGGACAGCTTGAAAGAATGGCATGGGAGATGATCACCGGGGGAACTGGTAAACGGTATATGTTATAATGCGAAGTGGGGACCCAAGATCGACATCCCCAACTGGTATGGCCCGATGATGAACGATTACCATCATCGTCAAAGGCAGAGTGGAGCCCTCTCCAGCTGGGTAAGCTTAACGTCAACAGGAAACAGCTTGCAGGCTAGGGCCTCCACATCTGCACTCTCACTAGGCAATGTAAACTGTAGAAAGAAAACTACCCACAAATTTACTACGCATAAACAAATGAAAGTCCAAAAGGTGAACCGTAGAAGACATGTGATCGGTGTTTTCTAAGATGGATATCCAGAATAACAAGACATCTTTAGGAAACAGCATACTACACTAACCTGCCTGGATGGATTCAAGAGTGCCGTATTCCAGAACTAAATGGTCAAATCATATGAGTGGTAGAGTGCTCTCTTCTGTTGGTAAAGGTACTGCGTTCGATTATCTTTATCGATACACTCAAGTCGAACCAGCTGAAATTGAGTATCTGGTTTACAGTTCAGGAAGGAAAGATAGCGACGAAATAAACATATCAGCCAACTTCAGAAAAAAGCCTAGCTACCTTCTACAGTAGAACATTAGGAGGAAAGACAAGAGGTTAACCGAGGAAAAAGTGGATAGACAGCGTAAACGTGACCTGTAGTAAAATTTGAAAAATATTACTCGTGCCACGAGAGACGCGACAGACAAATACATACCACAACACTGGGCTAAAACCTGGTAGAAAGTGGGACAACGAAAGAAGAGAAGACGAAGACTATGCAGTTTCTAGCAGTTCATCCCAGATAGGAGTATCTCTATTAGGACTACGATGCCCGTTTTTTTTAAACAGCCAGAGGTAACAGGAACCATTGATCTGTGACTATTATCACCACAAACAACAAATGCAAAGAAAGATTGAGAAGAATTACTAAAGATGGATTAAACACACTTTCAGAAAAAAAGACTAGCAATATAGTCAGACATGCGTTTGTTTGGAACCCACAAGGAAAATGACAAGCGAGCAGGTCAAAGAATATTTGACAAAAGATGATGTAAATAAAGGTTCAGTACATCTAGGGACAACACCAAATCAAACAGAACCGAACGACGGACAGCACTGATCGCCAGGGAACTGGCTAGATACAACATCAGTATAGCTGCCCTGAGCGAGACACGACTGGCAGAGGAAGGGCAGATCACAGAAGAAAGCGCTGGTTATACTTTCTTCTGGAGCGGCCGCAGCAAAGAAGAACGCCGTGAAGCTGGAGTTGGCTTTGCAATCAAGACCAACATGGTCAACAAGCTCACAAGCATGCCCAGAGGAATTAATGACCGCCTGATTACACTGCGCCTCCCCCTAATAGGAGGGCGCCATGCAACACTTATCAGTGCATACGCACCCACAATGAGAAATCCTCAGGAAACAAAAGATAAGTTTTATGAGGACCTAGAGGCGCTCATCGCTGCAGTCCCCAAATCTGACAAACTGATCATCCTCGGTGATTTTAACGCTAGGGTTGGCACAGACCATGCAGCCTGGGAGGGGGCCATTGGCAGACATGGTATCGGACAATGCAATAGTAACGGACTGCTCCTTCTGAGGACATGTGCCGCAAATGAATTACTCATTACAAACACAGCTTTCCGACTTCCTGCCCGAAATAGAACCACATGGATGCACCCAAGGTCTCGCCACTGGCACCTCATTGACTACATTATCATCAAAATTAGGGATCGAGCGGATGCTATGGTAACGAAGAGCATGTGTGGTGCAGAATGTTGGACCGACCATCGACTTGTCATTGCCAAGCTAAACTTCAAGATCCAGCCCAAAATGCGCCCCCAGGGAAAGAAACCACCGAGGAGGCTAAATGTCTCTCAGCTGAAATACAAACCCACGAGAGGACGCTTCCAGGAAGAACTTGAGGGCAGACTATCTGAGCTTGGTTTTGAAAAGAACGACATCGAAGAGAACTGGGCATCATTGAGAAACACATTCTACGATACAGCTGTTAAATACATTGGCCCACTCACGCGCAAGCAAAAGGACTGGCTTGATGAGAACGATCTGGAAATACAGGGCCTTCTCGATGCAAAACATTAAGGGCACAGGGAATACCAAAGGGACACACCATCTCCGGCAGCAAAAGCTGCCTTCAATACTGCTCGCAAAGCTGTCCAGGCCAGGCTTAGAGAGATGCAAGACTCCTGGCTCAGCAAAAGAGCTGACGAAATTGAGATGTTCGCCGAGCGTCATGACACCAAACGGTTTTACGAGGCACTGAAAGCTCTCTACGGCCCGCAGCCCTCTAGTAATACTCCAGTTCGCAGTGTGGATAGGGTACTGCTAACAGATAAGGTTCAGATTCTAGACAGATGGGCAGACCACTTCTGCAAAATACTAAACCACCCATCGTCCATAAATGAAGAAGCCATCCGGCGAATGCAACAGGTGAAACTGAACCTGGCGTTGGATGAAGTCATTACTGAGGAGGAAGTCGACAGGACAATCAGTTCACTATCTATAGGAAAAGCTCCAGGAGCTGATGCAATACCAGCAGAGGTATATAAGACAGCTGGCCCATCCCTCACCAGAAGGATCACTGAACTCTTCTGTCACATGTGGGCTGAAGGAAAAATTCCGCAGGAGCTAAAGGACGCCTCAATCGTTCACCTGTACAAAAGAAAAGGCAACCGTCAGGAATGCGACAATCATCGTGGAATATCGCTACTCTCCGTAGCAGGCAAGATCATAGATCGCTTACTGCTAAACAGGCTCAACAAACACCTTGAACAAAGCCACCACCTCCCAGAAAGCCAATGTGGATTCAGAGCCGGAAGAGGAACAGTGGACATGATTTTTGCCGCTCGTCAAGTACAAGAGAAGTGTCGAGAACAAAATCAGGCCTTGTACACCACATTTATTAATTTGACAAAGGCATTTGATTCAGTTAACAGAGGAGGGCTGTGGATGATAATGTCTAAGTTTGGCTGCCCCAACAAGCTCATAACAATGGTAAAACAGCTACACGAAGGCATGTGTGCTCGTGTACTGGACAGCATTGCAATCTCTAAAACGTTTGTATTATCAAACGGAGTAAAACAAGGATGTGTACTCGCCCCGACTTTGTTCAGCATGATGTTCGCGGCCACGATGACAGACGCCTTCAGATCATTGGAGCTTGGAATATCCATAAAGTACCGTACAGATGGCAAATTACTCAATTTCAGAAGAATGAAGGCCAAAACCAAAGTGGCTGGCGACATAATCAGGCAACTTGTATTTGCTGACGACTGCGCTCTAATGAGCAACTCAGAACTGAACATGCAGGTTGGAATGGACCAGTTCTCTGCCGCATGCAACAATTTTGGCCCGACCATAAATGCCAAAAAAAAACAAAGGTCATGTACCAACCAGCACCAGGATAGCCGTACACAAAACCAGAGACTACAGTCAGCGGGCAGACGTTGAATGCCGTAGACAAATTGACATATCTGGGCAGCACGCTATCGAGATCTGTCAGCCTAGACGATGAGGTGGCAAGCAGAATAGCAAAGGCCAGCACAGCCTTTGGTAGAATGCGCTCGATGGTCTGGACACGTCGTGGCATCAGCGTCAAGACCAACCTCAAAGTCTACCGTGCAACCATCATTCCAACCCTACAATACGCTTGCGAAAGCTGGACTGTATACTCTGGACATGCAAGGAGGTTAAACCACTTCCACACAGGTTGCCTGAGGCGAATATTCCACATCCGATGGCAAGATCGTGTCACTGACATCGAGGTTCTCTCGAGAGCTAACATGCCCAGGATCCATGCACTGCTAGAAAAAGCACGACTAGGATGGGCCGGACATCTCGTCCGTATGTCAGACGAGCGGCTCCCAAAGAAGCTTCTCTACGGCGAGCTGAAAGAGGGATGGCGAGAGAGAGGGCGCCCAAAGAAACGTTTTAAAGACGGTCTGAAGGACTCACTAAAAAGTTCCCAGATAGACATCGACACCTGGGAATGTCTTGCGCAAAACAGATCTGACTGGAGAAGCGCAGTCAAATCGGGTGTAGCTGCCGGTGAAAACGACCGTGTTGTGAAAGCCCAGAGCAGACGCGAGACGCGGACATCCCGAGCAGCGGGAACACCATCCCCTTCTACAAACCTCGTGTGCCCGATATGTAGCAGATGTTTTCGTGCTCGCATTGGCCTGTTCAGCCACATGCGCACCCACACTCAACAGGGAAATCTGTGACAAGGAGGATGTCGGCAGTCCTCATCGACAACGATGGATAGCTATTATTATTACATCTAAGGTTTCAAGAAGATGGGTCAGAAAAGGTCCAGAAGAAGAGTACCTCCTGCAACATAGATAGCTAAGTAGTCAGGTAATGAAATTGGCTAGTTTTGTTTCATCACCATCTTTGCTGGAATTTTTATAGAGAACGAGAAGCATTATGGGATATCTTATTTCACATTTGTTTTTTCAAAATATAGGAAAAAATATTCAATCACAGTTTTAAAAAAACCATCTGTAAAATGTTTTGGAAACCATAGAAAAAGAATGCATATAATAACATAAAGATTGAGGACAAGCTAAGCCAGGAAAACATGGAAAGATCTTAGATGGAATAAAAGGCCTTTTAGGAGAACAGAGAATAATAAATCGGTGCTTAAATACTCAAAGAAAAATGTAGATATTTATTTACCAAATGTACGTGCCAGAGAGCACTTTGTTGTGAATAAATGTTATGAAAGATTAGTGACTCGAAAACAGTTCTTTCTCAAGATTAAAATAACACTTACCGAAGCAGAGCTCAGACTCGCCGAGAAAGCTAAGCAATGTATTAAAGTTTATCCAATCTAATACCGTTGTTATGTTGTGAATTATGGGATATTCAGATTCACAGGAAATTAGAAGAAAAATACAAGGAATTAAATAGTGTCAAATGATTTCAACTTGAAGCAAAGTCTCGTCTCTATCGGTCATTCTTGTTTCTCCTATTGCATGTTTCATGTGGTCCTATAATTTATTCACTCCGTGTAGCTGCTATACCGGCTTGCACATTTTCTCACAATACTACAGAGCCGATAAATGGGCTTGAATTATTGCCATATTTATATTTAAACGTTTTTTAAAAACATCTTTTCTCAAATTTATAAATGTATGAATACTTCCTAACGGGAGTTTCATTTTTCAAAAATACACGTTCCCTAAAAAATCCAAAATTTGGAGAAGTGAATGAGTTAAGTTTTTGTTTTGAATCTTCTTTTACTTCTTTTTCTTCTTCTTATTATTATTATTATTATTATTATAATTATTATTATTACATAAATTTGAAATCATGGGAACAGGACGCCATGGATAGTGCTGCATAGCAGCGCAGGATTAGTCATAAATACAGGCAAAGGAGAAACTGATTGCCGATAGGCTACGGACTGGCATTTGAGAAGACACTCCAGACAATGCGATGCCGTAAACAGTCCTGGTTTTGCATGCACAAACTGTGGAAGACGCTTCTCTGCTCGGATTGGTCTTACGAGTCCCATTCATTATCGGCATAGGCTGTAGTTACGACCCTTTGTTTTCAAAGCACAACTATCTAGTGTCTGAGAAGAAGGAAAGAGACAATCATGAAGATTAATAATATTATTATTATTGCTATTATTATTATTGCTATTATTATTATTGCTATTATTATTATTGCTATTATTATTATTGCTATTATTATTATTGCTATTATTATTATTGCTATTATTATTATTGCTATTATTATTATTGCTATTATTATTATTGCTATTATTATTGCTATTATTATTATTGCTATTATTATTATTGCTATTATTATTATCATCGTTCCTTTTTACTCCATTCGGAGCATAGGGCCACCACTATAGTTAGTCTCTTTCAGAAAGTCTACGCTAAAACACTTTGCATGCTCATGCAATGGTTAATAATGTAGCAATATGTTTTACATGATGTTACTATTTATACGCACAACTCTCTATAGCGAGCCTAATATCTACGTACACAACCAAAGTCTTCAAACATTATACGGGTTTACCTACCTACCCAGTGTCTTTATCACAGAAGTATATATATATATCACATTTGATGTCAACAAAGGGGATAGCGAGGTCTGGTCTGGACTCGTTAAAGGAAAGTGAAGCGTCTGTTATAGCCTCTCCTTTTCAGGTGTAGAGATGGCCGTTGGATTCACTGTTCGGCTTGCTGTTCAGGAGTTTCCATGCTAATGGCGTCTCCTACATTATTATGTCCCAAGCAGCACCTTCATGGGGGGCCTCATGTTTCTTACAGAGCCTGCTGCCTGCTGTGGAGCTAGACCCGGCGGTTAACTGAGCGGGAAGATTGGGCTCACTAGCCTTGGTCGGCAGCAAATCTAAGAGAGGGAAAACTAATCCCGGGTAGAAGAAGCTCGTTAATCTGTTCAGACAGTTCGCTTAGGAAAAAGGGAACTGATTTTAGACCCACAAGTCTCAGAGAGTGCTGGCTAGTTTTGGAACGATGAGAGTATTATCAGATGTCTCGAGTAACTAGCATCTGCGGGTAACAACTCCACTGCTTGTGGAAACCTCAGGAGAGGGTAGGGCTACGGGAGTAAACACAGACAAAAAATCCCGAGTGGTAGCACCTAAGGCGGATGGTTTTAAAATTACGAACTCATTCCGCAGTTCCTGCAGCTGAGCTGGTGCCAAATTGTCATGCTTGGCATTCCTTTGGATTACACCAGCTAGGTCGAGAGGGGTATCCTGCAGTTTGTGCAACCCAGGGTTTCCATATTCAGAGCCCAGACCTGTGCCCTGAGAGGCTACGAAAAGCGTGCCCCGTGCATGGTCTGCAAGGACAGCGACGCCTATGGATACATTAATATGTTTTTCTTATTTGTAAGCCAGTATATGTGTGTGTCTGCTCCCTGTTTATATATATATGTGTGTGTCTGCTTCATGTTTATATATATGTGTGTGTCTGCTTCCTGTTTATATATATGTGTGTGTCTGCTTCCTGTTTATATATATGTGTGTGTCTGCTTCCTGTTTATATATATATATGTGTGTCTGCGTCCTGTTTATATATATATGTGTGTGTCTGCTTCCTATTTATATATATATATGTGTGTGTGCTTCCTGTTTATATATATATATATATGTGTGTGTCTGCTTCCGGTTTATATATATGTGTGTGTGTCTGCTTCCTATTTATATATATATGTGTGTGTCTGCTTCCTGTTTATATATATGTGTGTGTCTGCTCCCTGTTTATATATATTTATATGTGTGTCTGCTTTTTATTTATATATATATGTGTGTGTCTGCGTCCTGTTTATATATATGTGTGTGTCTGCTTCTTGTTTATATATATGTGTGTGTCTGCTTTCTGTTTATATATATGTGTGTGTCTGCTTCCTGTTTATATATATGTGTGTGTCTGTGCTTCCTGTTTACATATATATGTGTGTGTGTGCTTCCTGTTTATATATATGTGTGTGTGTGTGCTTCCTGTTTATATATATATATATATGTATGTGTGTGCTTCCTGTTTATATATATGTGTGTGTGTGCTTCCTGTTTATATATATGTGTGTGTGCTTCCTGTTTATATATATGTGTGTGTCTGCTTCCTGTTTATGTACTAATATAACAAAAAACTATCTATGGCTGAAACAAAATGTACTTGTGCAATAGTTAATAACCCTAGCAAATAATTGTTTTTCTTGACCATGTACTTTATATAGCTCTTATTTTTGAACGAGTGGCATTAATTTGTCAATGCCTGTTATTTCCTACTGTAACTTCTTTTCACAGCGTCAAATGTACTATATTACAAATTGTGATTGATATATATATATATATATAGCAGCAAAGATGGCGTCATAACTGGCTGCGGATCTACATTGCTCTTATGTATTAGTTCATTATAAATGCCGCCAGATAATGGATTTGCCGGAAATTCACATTAGTCGACGACATACACTTGTATTCACGGAAGCATGTTGTTGTTTTCGATTCGGACTGGTTAAGTCGTTCGTTTTGTGTGTTTGCTTTCGTCCGATTATGCTGGAATGAACATCGGCTATATGAATAGCACTACGCTTAAACTTCATATTTTACGGTCTAGTTCACACGGCTGAACTTAACGAGATTGGCGCTCTTCGTCCTATCTGAAGACAGTGCCAGCTTTGTTGTATGAAATTTAGACACAACTAAAATGAACTGTCACCTGGAGAAAGAGGCTATGCCAGCTGTGTAGCGGCCCAAGGCACACAGTTGTTGTATTCGCAGCTGGTACTACAAACTGCATTAACGGTGCCTCAGCAACTTTCTAGGTTATGGGACTGATGATGATGATGATGATGATGATGATGATGATGATATATTTTAGCTTGAATTCTAGAAATCAATCAGGCAAGACTGCCTAATGCCAGTTAGCCAATAACTGATTGAATCTGTGTCTGTCCATCGGCCTGGAGTATCACGATGAGCCAAGGACGTGGTGCAGGCCATCTCTCCATCTCGTTGGCGGTCGTAGTTGTATGGCCACCAGAACGACACTCTCCTCGTTTATCTAACGTGAGTCACGTGGACCACATGGCCGGCCCATCTGTACTTGTACATTGATGCAGAGCCGACGACATCCCTGAACGCTGTCTGGTCGCAGATATCGGTATTTCGGATATGGTCTCTTGTGGAGATATTTAGAACTCTTCGCTCCATTGCGCCCTTGGTATTTCAGAGCTTCTCTGCGTCTAATTTGCGCAGACTCCAAACCTCACACCCGTATACCATTGTTGAAATAACCATACTTTTGATGGTGCGAGTCCTTGCCTTCACGTCCGTCATCTGCTGGAGTACTGGTTTAATTTCAAGCTAAGCCAACCCACCGCTATCCTGCATTAGATCTCCTTTGCCAATATTGTGGTTTATGATTTCCAGGCCTAGGTAGACGTTCGATATATATATATATATATGTTCAGTTCAGTTCACTTCATCCCGTAACCCATTAGGTCGCTGTGGCACATATGAAGACACTCCCAAATTCCAACGCCATCTCTCTCTGTCTGTCGCCGGACGTATCTCACCGGAACGAAGACCTGACCACTCAGTGATGTTGTCCACCCATCTCTTCTTTGGACGTCCTCGCCCTCTCTGTCCCAGTACGGAACCAAAGAGTATCGAGTTGGTAATTCCGTTGGACCTCGCGACGTGCCCGCACCAGGCCATCTTCCATCTTTTGATAGCTGTATATATATATATATATCTCTTGTTGTTTCGAAAGCCCATAATGAGTATGTAACCCATATGTGCGCCCTAAAAAGGGCGTTAAGTGACGGGTTGCAGTAGCTTTCCTCACATCTCAATGAAAATGGTCCGGGGTCCTACAGGCGGTTGTGCTATGCTTGGCTTCATCTGCGTGTCGTTCATTACTACGGAGATCACGTCGAACCTCACCTTATTAGCAAGACTGTTTTCCTCTACAACATCCCGTGTCCAGGACAACCAATGAGGAGGTCAGGTGAGGGTCTTGGCCAGTATATTTCTCCTGGCCCTGGCTAACATTCTCTGATCAGTGTGTTTTGTCTGACCAGACGTTAGCCTCATCGTCCCGTCATGTGAGGGTCTTGGCAAGTATATTTCTCCTGGCCCTGGCTAACATTCTCTGATCAGTGTGTTTTGTCTGACCAGACGTTAGCCTCATCGTCCCGTCATGTGAGGGTCTTGGCAAGTATATTTCTCCTGGCCCTGGCTAACATTCTCTGATCAGTGTGTTTTGTCTGACCAGACGTTAGCCTCATCGTCCCGTCATGTGAGGGTCTTGGCAAGTATATTTCTCGTGGCCCTGGCTAACATTCTCTGATCAGTGTGTTTTGCCTGGCCAGACGTTAGCCTCATCGCTCCATATATATATATATGTGTGTGTGTGTTTTATCGACTTTTAACCTTCAGTACCGTATCATCCATTTATATTTCTTTATAACCCAAATTAATAAAATTCTTATTCAATGCGAAACCTACCTTCAGGCGTACTAAGTCGCATGAAGTAAATATAGGAAAATAAAGAACGTACTAAGGATAGCCTTCGGCTACCTGGCAGCAGGTACCCAACTACGTGTTTTAATTCCAGGATTCCAAGTGCTCTTAAGAATAGTAACATTCTTCTAGAAATATCAGCAATTTATTCTAGATTTTTTAAAATTATGTTTACGTCCTTAGCTTCGTTCTAAAAAAAGTACGTCTCTTAATTACTTAACTTTATACTTCAACTGATACAGTGACGCGTAGTGGGGAGATGCTTGTATCGTACTTGGACCAAATGTGTTGTGTGGTTTTTTTGATCTCATGCTGGTATAGGATACTTGACTTAATCCTTCATCTGATGCCGTGAAGCGTGGTGGGGAGATGTAGTTCTCTCACCTGCATCATATGTGTTGCTGTTGTTATTGTGAACCGATATTGGTATAAGATGTCTTTGATTCTGTCTATCCATTAACCTCGTCGTCTTCCAACAGCTCTAAACTCCGATCGCCTACTGATGTATGTTATTAATGGCAGCCGATCTGGTTTCATTCTCATGAGATGACCAAACCACTTAACCTTTTGTTCATCCTTGTATTCTTGGTAGGATGTTGTTTCCACAATGTTTCTAATGTTGTCATTTCTCATTCTGTCTCTTCTGGTGACGTTAATGACCTTTCTCGCGCATCTCATTTCACAGGTTGTAATTGTCTTTTCTTGTGCCTTGGACAAAGGCCAGGTTTGGCACTGATTGCACCGAGTTGCAACGGAAAATAGAGTTAATCAGTTGCCATTTTGTTTTTATACTGATATTCCGATGTTTGGGCAGTTGGACAGGTCACCGAGCCTGTATTTTGACATCTGGTTTCGATCTCTGCCCAATCGTCCGTCCTCAATGAAAATCCTTCCTGGGTTAAGAACTCTTGTACCTATTTGAGCCCGTTCTCATGGACATACGTGGATATAGGGCCTGACGATCTGCTGATGTTCATACTTTCTGTATTTCTTTGTCTTCTTCTTCGTTTATCCTCAGATCAAGGTTCCGGTTTCTTTTACAAAGGACACCGTTGTTTGTAAGGCTGTTTTATCTCCATACAGCTTTTGTCTCATATCTTTCTCACGAGGCCAGTATTGTTCTCTCTTTTCCTGCGTGAGCGTGCAGCTTTGTAGGGTGTGTTCCTTGGTCATGATATGCTCCCTACATGGACACCTGCCATATGTCCCAATCCTCATTTTGTTGTAAAGATGACCCTTGAGTCTGTATGCCCACTTTTCAGTCTGAAGATGATGACTTGCTCCTCTCTAGTTAAGTTGTAGAAGCTGTCTTATTTTCGGAAGTCGGGGTGTTGATCAGCACATGTTTCCCTGAAGTTTGCTTTAATTTTGGTCTTGGCCTCATTATATCTGACACTCAGGTCTGTTAGTGGGGATCCTCCTCCACTCGTTGCTAGTTTGTATCCAGCTTCATTGCCTTCTTTCTGTATTTGATGTACTAATCTTAATGTTCTATCTCTCGCAAGTTGTATTAAGCATATCTGTATGATCGTGTAAGTCACTTTCATTTTCGTACATTAGAAAATGGTCGTCTGCGAAGAGTAACTCTCTCTCGGTGACTCTTCATCGTCACTTTCTGCGGTATCATTGCCTTCAAGGTTTCCTTCCAATGTTATTTTATCTATGTAATGAATAGAAGTAGCTATAAAGAACATCCTTGTATGACTGCTGTGGTGATCTCAAAAGTGTCTGTAGGGTCGTCAGATATTCTAGCTATGCCTTAAAACGTTTGGTACAGGGCTCGCACATTATCTAATAACTGCCACAAGCTTTTAGTACAGATCAGATTTGGTTCAGAGTTTTTTTTCTATCCGCTCAGTCAAAAGCTTTCTCCTGATCTATTGTCTCGAATCTTCTTCTTCTTTTGTCCTGCTGCTTTTGCCTTCGCGGCGTTGTAGAGAGAAGCTATATTGTCCTACTGCTCTTAACTTTACGGCGTCGCAGAGAGAAGGTATGTTGTCCTACTGCTCTTAACTTCGCCGCGTCGTAAAGAGAAGGTATGTTGTTCTACTGCTCTTAACTTCGCCGCGTCGTAAAGAGAAGGTATGTTGTTCTACTGCTCTTAACTTCGCCGCGTCGTAAAGAGAAGGTATGTTGTTCTACTGCTCTTAACTTCGCCGCGTCGTAGAGAGAAGCTATATTGTCCTACTGCTCTTAACTTCGCCGCGTCGTAAAGAGAAGGTATGTTGTTCTACTGCTCTTAACTTTGCCGCGTCGTAGAGAGAAGGTATGTTGTTGTACTGGTGTTAACTTTGCGGCGTCGTAAAGAGAAGGTATGTTGTTCTACTGCTCTTAACTTCGCCGCGTCGTAAAGAGAAGGTATGTTGTTCTACTGCTCTTAACTTCGCCGCGTCGTAGAGAGAAGGTATGTTGTTCTACTGCTCTTAACTTTGCCGCGTCGTAGAGAGAAGGTATGTTGTTGTACTGGTGTTAACTTTGCGGCGTCGTAAAGAGAAGGTATGTTGTTCTACTGCTCTTAACTTCGCCGCGTCGTAAAGAGAAGGTATGTTGTTCTACTGCTCTTAACTTCGCCGCGTCGTAGAGAGAAGCTATATTGTCCTACTGCTCTTAACTTTGCCGCGTCGTAAAGAGAAGGTATGTTGTTCTACTGCTCTTAACTTTGCCGCGTCGTAGAGAGAAGGTATGTTGTTGTACTGGTGTTAACTTTGCGGCGTCGTAAAGAGAAGGTATGTTGTTCTACTGCTCTTAACTTTGCCGCGTCGTAGAGAGAAGGTATGTTGTTGTACTGGTGTTAACTTTGCGGCGTCGTAAAGAGAAGGTATGTTGTTCTACTGGTGTTAACTTTGCGGCGTCGTAAAGAGAAGGTATGTTGTTCTACTGGTGTTAACTTTGCGGCGTCGTAAAGAGAAGGTATGTTGTTCTACTGGTGTTAACTTTGCCGCGTCGTAGAGAGAAGGTATTTTGTTCTACTGGTGTTATAGAGAGGGGTTATGCACTGTCGTCTGGTTTGCGCTAGACTAAAAAAAATATTTCTTAATATCTAATCTGGACCTCTCTTTCCTTAATTTGTAGCTATGCCCTATCGTTCTTGTGGTTGGTTGTATTTATATATTTTTTGTTTGTTTGTCCGCTCAGTGCATCCGACTTCAGCATACATTTTATGTAAGGGTCTGCTTCCTCCTCCATTTTATAACTGTTTGCTTCTCCGGTGTAACGGCCGGTGCTGTGATGGGGATCGAACCCAGCACCTTTGGATTGTGAGCCGTGTCACTTAACCACTAGATCACGTCGTCCCCGCTATAGTCTAATTTATCCATTCCTCAGATCATCTTTTAAACCTGTATTAAGTCACCTCGAATTCTTCTTTTCTATACACCGTAGGCCTATTTTTCTGAGTCATTCCTCATAACTGTAATCCTGGACTCCCACTAACAGCTTTGTTGATCTTTTTTTGTATTCCTCCCAGCATGTTTATATCCCATTTATGATAAGGACTCCACACCTGTACACAGTACTCTAGTCTAGGTCTAACTGATGCTTTAAACAGTTTGACGATCACTTCCTTGCTCCTATGTTTAATATTTCTTTATTTCATACCTAACATTGCATCTGCCTTTTTCACTGTTACCTGAACTTGCTCCCTCAACTTACCTGTATGATCTATTATTACACCTAGGTTTCTGTTTTATCACATTTGATCTTTATGCCATAATCTAAACAGATTGAGTTGAGAAATGTGGAGTTTCGTTGAAAATTCCTCCCTCTATTGATGAAGAGGCTCTGGTCTCTAAAAAGCACTGTTATTGCGCTACAAAATGATCGGTCTATCTAATGCTTCCTTCTTGGCCACACAGTTTATCATTTATCATGGACCCGACAGACTTGAACAACATATTCTTCTATTTGTTTGTTTTTCCCACGATTGCACACGCTTCTGTGTCTGATCCTTAACTTATGGAACAGATGATATTTAATTCTGCAGTGGCCAATTTTCAATATCAATATTATCATTTGATCTTTTCTTGATTAAAGGAACAACGATTTGGCCATGTCGGGATGCGTGTGTTTATATTCATTAGTCTGTGTGTGAAATTTCTGACACTTAATCTTGAAGGTTTCTAATGTTCTGTATTTCCTAATATATCTTTTTTTATTATTTCGTCTGTTTTTCTATCTCTCAACATCCTTTTATGTAGTTAAAATATATTTTTTTCTGTCTTTAATTATACCTTTCTATAGTCTAATGTCATTATGTCTTTCTTCTACTTTTTCTTTTTCACTTGTTCTCAAATTCCCGTTACCAAGTACTGAAATTGGTTTTGCAAGGAAATGGATGTAGTCGGGAGAGCGGAATGCATTGTGTCGTAGTTTACAGCTTGACTGCGATAGTTATGTCTTTCGGGGCGACACATCCGAATTCAGCAAGGCAGTTTTGGGAACTGGGTTAGCTGCTTCCAACGATCCATACTCCTTAGCCAGTCTGCCCTGTTGCGGCCTGTTATTTAGGATCACCACGTAGAGGTGATGAAGGTCTTGGCAGCTCTGGGTCGCTAGCCTTGACGCTGGCGCCCAGCTTATGGTAGTTGACCAATACAGCTGATGCACTCCTCAGCATTTTGACCTCCTGTCTTTCAATACACCTATCTCAAATGAAATGGTTCTCTGTCTTTTAACACGACTTTGTGTAGTGTAATGTTTTTATGTCCGTCAATATTATCCCTTTGAATCTTTTATTCTCTGAAAATACCTTTCTGACTTTAAAAAGATCATTCTATCATTTGATCTGCATTTCATTTCTTTAAATTTGTTCATTTTTTCTGTAAATTGTCTGATTTCTAGTCGGTCTTACTAAATGTGAATGTCTCCCTGTCTTGGAATCAAATTTATGTCTTTCAATTTGTCCTTCTCATTATTAGTCGATCTTACTAAAGTCTAATGTATCTCTCTATTGTTAGCTGACTTTATGTCTTTTAAACGAGCTTTTCAAATTTTAATGTGTACTTTACTTGATCTCCCTGCCTACGATTAGCGTAGTGGCAGTGCACCCACCTTTCATGACAGAGCTGCGGGATAAGAATCGCGTTATCTGTAGGTTCCAGTCAACACAGCTGTAAATTGGTACGTGACATGGCAATGGAAGTAAAAGGCAGCGGGGAATGGAACTGGACATTCTTAATCATACAAGCTGGGTCTTGTTATACTCAAGTCTCTAACAACTTCATTGCCCTACAGTAGTGTAACTACTATGGGACAAACCTGGACTTAGTAAAGTCTCTAACAACTTCATTGCCCTACAGTAGTGTAACTACTATGGGACAAACCTGGACTTAGTAAAGTCTCTAACAACTTCATTGCCCTACAGTAGTGTAACTACTATGGGACAAACCTGGACTTAGTAAAGTCTCTAACAACTTCATTTACCGACAGTAGTGTAACTACTATGGGACAAACCTGGACTTAGTATACTGACGTCTCTAACAACTTTATTGCCCTACAGTAGTCTAACTACTAAGGGACAAACCTTGACTTAGTATACTGACGTCTCTAACAACTTTATTTCCCGACAGTAGTGTAACTACTATAGGACAACCCTGACTTAGTATACTGAAATCTCAAGCAACTTTATTCCCCGACAGTATGCTGTGAGACAAACCTTTACCATTACTATTTTGTATCTGTGTTTCGATCGACCGCTTAATATGTTATCTTTCCATATTTCTCCATGTCGATTAATTGACATTTCAGATTTCTAGTTGGTCTCTCTAAATTATTGTGTTGTTCTGTATTTAATATTCCTTTCTGCGTTTTAATTTTGTTATCTGTCTGGTAGTTTGGATTTCCGTCGTTTTAACATATTTCTTTTTTCTTATTTTGCTATCTGAGCTGTGCTTGGAGAAATACCTTTCCCTACTTGTTTAGAGGCCATGTGAGGACATTCAAAATTAAGAGAAGGTCTCTTTTTAAATACTGGGAGAAATAGAAACCTAGTTTTTTACACTGCGAAGCGATACCAACTTGAAAGCGAACAATATTTCTTACTAATCGTTCCTCGTAACACAGCATTGAGAATATGCAAATTAAATACACACTTTATAAAATACGCTTCTGCATCTTTTGAAGTGCAGTTAGCATTTTAAAGTGATATTACTGTGTTTCATGTATCGTCCATTTCTTGATTACTAGGAGAGAAAAGAAAAACTAGGATCAGTTTATTGTTGTTATTGTTGTTGAATGCACACAATGTGTACGTTTACTCTTTTGTAAACCCTGAAAAGCGCCTCAAGTGGCTGGTTGTCGCAGCTTTCGTCACATCACGAGCGTGCTGATCAAGGTGGAGAGGGTCCTCCTTGGTGTTGCTATGCGTGGATGTATCTGCGTGTTTCTTACTACTACGGAGATCACGACGGTCCTCCGCCTCATTAGCCAGACTGCCATGAAAACAGCCCGTTTCCAGAGATAACTACATGGAAGTGAGATGACAGTCATGGCTAGTATAGTTTAACCTACCCTGACTGAGGAACTGGGATGCTAGTCCGGACAGGGACGACATACTGTCCAGGACGTTACGTAAGGGTCAGGCATAATATACTGACCAAGACCACTATCTGTTTTCCATGTAGCGTTTCCTGGAAACAGACTGTTTTCAAGGCAGTATGGCTGACGAAGTGTGGAACGATGTGATCCCCGTAGTAGTGAGCGACACGGAGAAAAAAAAACCAAGCACAGGACAACCGCATTGAAAACTCCAATTCACCTTCATCCGCACGCTCATGATGTAACGAAAGCTGCTGCAACGTAACGACCGTTTCAGGGCACACATAGGAGTAAACTTAGTTATCATATTGTAGCATGTCCTTCAAAGAACATCACTCCCATCACAGTCTGTCTGAAAGAAACTCTTTCCCTTACCAAAACTCCAGCCTCCCCCACAGTCATACTCAGGCATTCCTGGATATCTTTGTGCCATCGTCTTCTTGGTATTAGAGCTGGATACATGACCAAATGGGAAACCGAACATACTGGCTACACCAAAACGATGCCTATTACCAGTTGAACAGAAGAGAGCAGGTGGGGGTCTTCAGACTTCGCACTGGCCACATTAGACTTAGGTACCACCTATTCAACAAATTGAAGATAGGTGGCACTGACAAATGCCCGTGTGGTACGGCTAAAATGACCGCTGAACATTTGCTGCAAAACTGTCCGACATACGAGGATCAGAGAGAGCAGATGTGGTCATCACCAGTGGCAACACTAGACAAGCTCAATGGCAGTGTCGACAGCCTCAGGATGACGGCTGCTTTTTTCGAAAAAATTAAGGTTGATGTCTGACTGCGTACGATGAAGAAGAAGAAGAAGAAGAAGAAGAAGAAGTCTTCTTTTTCTACCCCTGCCTCTTCTGCATGGCACCATCACTGTTCTCTCGAGACCGTTGTGTCTCTTGATGTGACCAAAGTATTTACATTTTCTGGCCATAATGGAATTGATAAACTAGTTCTCCTCTATGCTCAACTCTTGCTGACTGTCTACATTTGTCTTTTTCTCAGTCCAGTGTATTCTGAGGATGTCTGTAATATTGTGACTCTATGGATTCGATTCTCTGTCTATAAGTTTTGATAATCCTCCATGATTCGCAGCCATACGCTGCCACAGGAAAAACACAGGTTTTTACTTTTGTCGTTTTGTTGGTGCTCTGCCATAATTTGTTCAAGTTGTTCAGTCTCTGCATTGCCATGGCTATTCTTTTTCTCATTTCTTACTCATTGTGGCATTAAACAACAACAAAGGGATAGCGTTTGTTAGTGGTTAAGTGACACGGCTCACAGTCAGAAGGTGCTGGGTTTGCTCCCCAATCACAGCACCGGCCGATTAACTCGGAGAAATAAACACTTAGAAGATACAGGAGGAAGCAGATTCTTACATTAAAATGCGTGTCGAAATCGGGATGGACTGGGCCGACAGGCGCTAAAATAAAAACACAGTGCCACGCACACCGCCTTGGGAACAGAGACAAAAAACAAGCAAATAAACAACAAAAAACAGTAACAAGGGGACTAACATTGTCTGATCAGTATGTCTAGCCTGACCAAACGGTAGTTCCTCTCCACACCAGGATTAGGGGAAACACACTAATGATGACCTTCCTCTCCACACCAGGACCAGGGAGAACACACTAATGATGACCTTCCTCTCAACACCAGGATCAGAGGAAACACTAATGATGACCTTCCTCTCCACACCAGGATCAGGGGAAACACACTAATGATGACCTTCCTCTCCACACCAGGATCAGGGGAAACACACTAATGATGACCTTCCTCTCCACACCAGCATCAGGGGAAACACACTAATGATGACCTTCCTCTCCACACCAGCATCAGGGGAAACACACTAATGATGACCTTCCTCTCCACACCAGGATCAGGGGAAACACACTAATGATGACCTTCCTCTCCACACCAGGACCAGGGAGAACACACTAATGATGACCTTCCTCTCAACACCAGGATCAGAGGAAACACTAATGATGACCTTCCTCTCCACACCAGGATCAGGGGAAACACACTAATGATGACCTTCCTCTCCACACCAGGATCAGGGGAAACACACTAATGATGACCTTCCTCTCCACACCAGCATCAGGGGAAACACACTAATGATGACCTTCCTCTCCACACCAGGATCAGGGGAAACACACTAATGATGACCTTCCTCTCCACACCAGGATCAGGGGAAACACACTAATGATGACCTTCCTCTCCACACCAGGATCAGGGGAAACACACTAATGATGACCTTCCTCTCCACACCAGGATCAGGGGAAACACACTAATGATGACCTTCCTCTCCACACCAGGATCAGGGGAAACACACTAATGATGACCTTCCTCTCCACACCAGGATCAGGGGAAACACACTAATGATGACCTTCCTCTCCACACCAGGATCAGAGGAAACACTAATGATGACCTTCCTCTCCACACCAGGATCAGGGGAAACACACTAATGATGACCGTCCTCTCCACACCAGCATCAGGGGAAACACACTAATGATGACCTTCCTCTCCACACCAGGATCAGGGGAAACACACTAATGATGACCTTCCTCTCTACACCAGGATCAGGGGAAACACACTAATGATGACCTTCCTCTCCACACCAGGATCAGGGGAAACACACTAATGATGACCTTCCTCTCCACACCAGGATCAGGAGAAACACACTAATGATGACCTTCCTCTCCACACCAGGATCAGGAGAAACACACTAATGATGACCTTCCTCTCCACACCAGGATCAGAAGAAACACACTAATGATGACCTTCCTCTCCGCACAAAGGATCAGTGAAAACACACTAATGATGACCTTCCTCTCTCGTGCACGTCGAGTTCCTGGAAACATCATCTGTCACAACAACCTAGCCAACGAGGAGGGGCTCGACACTTGTATCCCTATAGTTGTGATTTTCCCGATAAGACTCGCATTGCTTTACATATATAAGGATCTAGGTACAGGGTGGGAGGCCCCTTCCTGGGGCCGAATTTCCTGTCGAAAAAGACAGGAGGCCCCTGTCAGGGGCCGGTGATTTAAGATGATATTTTTATTATTTATTTTGTTCGGCCTGAAAGATTTTTTAGATACTTCAGAAAGGTAATAATAATAATTATATAATAATGTTCACGTAGGCGTCAAAGGCCTTGTTGCGCCTATCGACCACTACCATGTACAACTGCTGAGGCTGTGTTCCTGTGTAGCGTGTCGACCGAAATCCCTGCAAACTCCCCAGGTGAAGCCGAGTACTCCGCAGCCTTGGGCTGAGGGCCGCGAGGAGTGTGTTAGATCAATATTTGTGTCAAGCTTTCCGTCTCTGTTCGTGTCAAACTCCTATTTTCACGTGTCCCGCCACCGAGGCTTCTGATTGTGTCCACCTGTTGGTCAGCGTGACCCTTGCTGTGCTCAGAATACGAGGTTGGGAGAGGTATCGTGTAACCTCCGGTGGAGGGAAGGGCGGGAGGAAGTCGGCTTCAGTCCGAGCAGAAATTTCCTTGCGTAGTGGTAATCTGGACTGAATTCTGTTGTGCAGTTAAGCGGAACGTTCAACTCGTTTATGGACTGGTTTCCCATGGCTTGAGCCAGACATGAAATGCAGTGAAATGAAGCTCAACAAACAGGATAACCGATCGAAAGCACATCAAATCCACAAAATAAAGACCCTGATACCACCTGGTGAAGGAGTTATGAAATATAATCCGGACAGTACCACCAAACATCGGAAAATTCGACACAAACACTGGAGAGTCGAGAGCGCAGCCACTAAGGTGCCGCCATCTTGTTTTTTCAGAAACGTAGGTTGATTCTATTGTTTCGTTTTATATAAAAGTAGTAAAATTAATAAGTTCTTTTGTAAACATTATTTGCTACCTATTTAAGTCATTAAATTATGTAATCGATAGCGAATATGTACGCGGTAATCTACTGTTTGTCTGCACAAAGAGCGCTTAGTCTCTTTGAAATTATTTCTTATAATAAAAATATACATTTCATTTAGCTTTTGAGTTGATTTTTTCTAGTCAATCTGAATTATGCTGACAGAGAAGTGAATTCTTTACAAAAGGTGGGCGTTGTCGAATAAAATAAACATATATTTTTGTGGTCGGAAATAATAAACATACATTTTGTTTCGTCTTCCGCAAGATAGACGTCTTTTATGACTTGGAAATGAAAGGAGATCTATTCTTCCGGTGTTTGTCTGTAAATATACCGGTAAAACCGTAAATTTCTGTAAAATACTTAATATTAACCGTATAAAGTGGCCGTTCCCGAGTAAGGTAACAATAATTCTCTAAATTGTCATGTGCTAGACCAATGTCATGTTAGTACTACGTTAGATACTTTTGTAAATAGATGTAGTTCAAAGTTAACGTGTCCCATATGACAAAATATTGATTAACTGTCTATTTTGGCTAACTCTGATATAACTTAACTTAATTTAAGGTCGTTATACTGGTTTAGAAGACCCTGCAGAGTCTGTATACAACCTGTTTCCTTTACATCACCTTGCTCTAAAAGCTATGGGCATCCAATTTATTCTTAAATGCATTAACTGTCCCTGCCTCCACTACCTCCCGTGGCAATGCATTCCAAGCATTCACTACTCTCTGACTAAAAATATATTTCCTAATTTCTAATCTGGACCTCTCTTTAGTTAATTTTTAGCTATGCGGTCTTGTTTTTGTGGGTGGTTGTATTTTTTTTTTAAACTTATTATAGTCTAATTTATCCATTCATCTGATCATCTTATAAACCTGTATTAAGTCACCACGAATTCTTCTCTCTTCTATATACTGTAGGCCGGTTTTTCTGAGTCTTTCCCCATAACTGTAATTCTGGAATCCGACTATCAGCTTTGTCGCTCTTTTTTGTTTTCTGTCCAGCATGTTTATACCTCCTCTATGATCATATGTATGATATGTTAATTGTTGTTCCGCGTAGTTTTTTGTTTGTTTTGTTGCTGCATGTTTCTTATTTCTTTACCTTTTAGAAATGGAGATATATTTATTTAGCGTATAACTGCTTATTTCTTATGCAATTTCCTTTGATTCCATATACAACACGACCACACAATATGATACTGCAAAAGACAGTTACACTTTAACTGTAACACTATATGAAAATCTTGGAAAGATGGGAAATATATTACACACAACATGGGAATTTCGCTACGTTCTTAAAGAGTTAGACGTCTACACCGCCATGAAAGAAGAGCCACTGAAACCTACTACCATATAAACCACATCAAGTAACTTCAAACAAACAAACTGAATGAACTCTACCATCTCACAAAGTATTTCTCTTTAATCACACTTTCCATTTCTCTTAATTATTTCTATTTTTATCTAATTCTCATTCATTTTTCAAGCAGAAATCTACGGCCTCTTTCCAACATGTTCATTTGATGTGGACTGCTTCAATGCTTTTGCTTTGTGACAGAAAAAATGTCTTGCCTTTAATCAGAATTCATCACGTCTGTTAGATTTCGTTTTCTGGACTTCAATTATGAAGAACTCCCATCTTTTGTTTCAGTGATATTTTAAATTTGAATTTTGGAAAAGGGCAAAACATGGAAGAGCAATAAAGAAGTGCGCTGTGGGAGAAGTAGTGATGTTGTTATTGTTGTTGAATAGCCACAATAAATTGTTGTTGTTTCGAATGCTCATAATGAGTAAGTTTACTCTTTTGTGCGCCCTGAAAATGACGTTAATTGGCGGGTTGTAGAAACCTTCTTCCTCACATTCCGAGCGCGCTGATACGTTCACTACTACGGGATCACGCCGATCCACATTTCGACAGCTAGGCTGTCTTCTTCTTCTTCTTCTTCATCGTACGCTGTTTACAGCGATATTTACGTTGCACTGTTTTATATTGTTAAGCCTGTTGCTCAGTGCATCCGATTTCAACAGGCGTTTCTGTAGGGTTGCCCTCCTTAGCCTTTGGCTGTCCCCAGCCTAACTGCAAGGCAGCAGTTGTTTTTGGTCAGAGTTGTCTCTCTTAGGAAGTTGTCTTGCAGGACTAACGAGTCTTCCCTACTCGTGTCTATAGGGTTTGGCAATGATATGATGGACTATGTACTAGTTTGTACTATCCCGGAAGAGAGGCAGTCCAGTGTGACTGTGTCCCAGGATCGTCACGTCCTGCCAGAAACGTAGCATATGCATGTGAGTGAGGTATCTCTTTGCTCCCTTTATTTTCTCGGCTCATCTGCAGTGATGGTACGCCTAGCATTCCCCGCTACCCGGGACGTTGTCACAATAGGGCAGGAGGTGCAATGTCCGCTGGACTGCATCTCTTCTGCGTCCATTGGGATGACTGATAGCAGACAGAGGCAAAGAGCGAGGCAGGAGTGCATTTTACCAGGTGCATTTCTGAGGCTCGACCGGGCCGGGCTGAGACGCAAGCCCCAGCCCTGTCGTAGCCTCCCATCACAGCAGTGCTAAGATTTAGGACGGGATTCTGGCTTAGAGGCGTTCGGCCGAAGTCCCTCAGATGGTAGCTTCGCACCATTGGCTTATCAGCCAAGCACGTATACCAAATTTCAGCGATCTGTGATTCCTCTCGAAATAGTGCATTTGACCAGGGGACAAGCCTGGTCATTGCACGGAGATGTTGTTCGCCTGGTGTGCTGACATATCTCATCGTCAAGGGTTGAGTCTCAGCAGTTCGCAGTAAGGTAACTGATCTACTGCTTAAGACACCTCGACCGAGAACTAAGTCTTTTACTCCTGGTTTCATACCTCATCGCCGTATGGGGTGAGTATCGCGCAGCTTCCCGCCTGCTTTGATCGGCGGACGGCAGAGATCTCTTTCTGCGGCTCGACCAGGTCGGGCTAAGACGTGAGCCCCAGGTCCCAACCATATCGTAGCCTTCCATCACCGTGGTGCGGAGATTTAGGGCGGGATTTCGGCTTAGATGCGTTCGGCCGTAATCCCTCACATGGTAGCCCCGCGCCATTGGCTTATGGGCCTAGTACGTGGACAAATGTCTGCGACTCCTCTCGAGCAGGATTACCGTAGCAACGCCCTGTCATTTGTAGGGTAAGACTGACCTGTCTTTCGAAGGTCTAATACCAGCACCCGTTCACTATTAGACTCAACGAATCAATAGAGGGCTCCTTTTTTTATATTTTTTTTATATGTCAGTCATGGCCAAGTGTCTGAAACCTGCAGTTTCTGTAGGATTAAGCAGGATTGCCGTAGCAGACGCTCTTTCATTAAGAGGGTAAAACTGACCTGTCTTCCCTGGGTCTAATACCAGCAAACGTTCCCTATTAGACCCAACGAAAGTGCTCTCAGTCTGTCAGTCATTTTATAGTGTTGGCGTGTTGAGTCAAATAAAGCAGTAGGCTCCACTCATGGTGGTACCCTTCCGTCAATTCCTTTATCGAACACTGAATGCGGGCCAATCGTGCCACAGAGAGCTTAGCCCCAGATTTCCGAGGGTCTAATTCCAGCCCCCGTTCCATATTAGACCCAACGAAAGTGCTCTCGGCCTGTCAATCATTTCAGCGTTGGCCGTGTTGAGTCAAATTAAGCCGCAGGCTCCACTCCTAGTGGTGCCCTTCCGTCAATTCCTTTAAGTTTCAGCTTTGCAACCATACTTCCCCCGGAACCCAAACACTTTGGTTTCCCGGAAGCTGCCCGCAAAGTCATCGAAGCAACTCCTGCGGATCGCTAGTCGGCATCGTTTATGGTCAGAACTACGACGGTATCTGATCGTCTTTGCGCCTCTGACTTTCGTTCTTGATTAATGAAAACATTCTTGACAAATGCTTTCGCAGTAGCTCGTCTTGCGGCGATCTAAGAATGTCACATCTAACGCCGCAATACGAATGCCCCCGTTTGTCCCTGTTAATCATTACCTCCAGTTCCGAAAACCAACAAAATAGAACCGAGGTCCTATTCCATTATTCCATGCACCATTATTCAGGTAGCCGAGGCCTGCTTTGAACACTCTAATTTTTTCAAAGTAAACGCGCCGGCCACCCAGGACGTTCAGCGAAGAGCACCCGTGGGAGAGAGCCGGCAGACGGTAGGGCAGGAGACAACGGGCAGTGAACCGGCGCGAGCCGGACCACCCGCCTGCGCCTGAGATCCAACTACGAGCCTTTTAACTGCAACAACTTTAATATACGCTATTGGAGCTGGAATTACCGCGGCTGCTGGCACCAGACTTGCCCTCCAATAGATCTTCGTTAAAGGGTTTAAAGTGTACTCATTCCAATTACGGGGCCTCGAAAGAGTCCCGTATTGTTATTTTCCGGGTGCCTGGAGAGGGTAAGTTGCGCGCCTGCTGCCTTCCTTGGATGTGGTAGCCGTTTCTCATGCTCCCTCTCCGGATACGAACCCTGATTCCCCGTTACCCGTTACAAACATGGTAGGCATGTCACGTACCATCGACATTTGATAGGGCAGACATTTGAAAGATGCGTCGCCGGCACATGAGGCCATGCGATCAGCACAAAGTTATCCAGAGTCACCAGTGGGGACGCCGCAACCCCACGAGGGGAAAAGACGATTGGTTTTGAACTAATAAAAGCGCTCTTTCCGCGAGGGTCAGATCTTGGTAAGCATGTATTAGCTCTAGAATTACCATAGTTATCCAAGTAGGATCGTGTCATCTAAGGAACCTCGACTGATTTAATGAGCCATTCGCGGTTTCACCGTGAGACAGTGTGAACTTAGACATGCCTGGCTTAATCTTTGAGACAAGCATATGACTACTGGCAGGATCAACCAGATATCTGTCGGAGACGTACGTACCGCACACACCGGTCGGCGGAGGATGGGTGTGTAAAAAGCCTCACTGGGACGGCCACAGGGACAGACTGACGAACGGACGGACGGTTGTTCCTCCCGTCCCTCACTCCGTCGACCTAGGACCGCCTGACAGGGGCCCCTACACACACCAGACGACCGACCGACCGGGCTCGCTCGAGGAGGGATGGCAGCGCTCTGTGTAGAACGGATCCCAACGACCCCGGCGATGAATTTCACTGGGACTAGAGACAATTTGGCCTGCTGGCCTGCCCTTCTCCCGAGGGTTGGTCCCCAGGAGAACACAGGGCCTTCAGGCAGGATTCCTGCTTTCCATTTGCCGGTCACAAGCTCTTTGCGAGAGTCTGACGACCAGCGAGACGAACTGTCGAACTCTGCTATAAGCCATCGAAAATTCACCACCGACTGTCAAAGTTTCTCGTTACGGACCAGAGCAGCGCACCTCATTGGAGGCCACGACAAAAAAAAAACGCTTCCCGATACCTACACGGGGAAAGGCGGGCAAGCGTTTTCCGCAAGCCCGCGCTATCGCTCCGTCTGGCGAGACTGAGATCGCTTTACGAACACTGGTTGAGATTGAATCGCGGCGGCGAGACAACTACCCCAGATTAGGCTGTCTTCGAAATAGCCTGTTTCCTGTTAACGCTACGTGGAAGGGGGGTGGTGGTCTTGATCAGTAAACTGTGCCTCATCCTGCGGCGACGTCCTGGTTAGAATGTTGTCTCTGACTCGACGTCCAGGTCAGTATGTTGAGTGTGACCCTGACGCGACGTTTTAGTCAGTATGTTGTCCCTGACCCTGACGCGACGTCCTGGTTAGTATATGTCCCTGACCCTGACTCGACGTCCTGGTCAGTATGCTGTGCCTGACCCTAACACGACGTCCTGGTCAGTATGTCGTCCCTGACCCGGACGCGACGTTCTGGTCAGTATGTTGTGCCTGACCCTGACGCGACGTCCTGGTCAGTATGTTGTGCATGACCCTGATACGACGTCCTGATCAGTATGTTGTGCCTGACCGGACTAGCCTCTCAATTCACCAAAGAAGTAGATATTTCTGTCATAGATCGATATGTTTATCATAGATCGATATGTGTGTATTATCATTACCATTTGATATGTTCTTTCTAGAACTAAGTCTCCTAAACGTCAGCTCTGTGTGTATCACGGTTTTGGGTCAATCTCCCCGTATCACTACCAGACATCCATTTCTTTTTCTTTTTTTGGCTATGGTCGTGCTTGGGCCTTTCAATGTCAGGTCTTTAAGAGATCTCCCGCTCTAGTAAATGCTTCGTAAAAGGGAAGCTTTAATGAATCTGTTATTAATGTTATCCATATGAGTGTTGTCGGTCCATGTCCTTGTATTCATTGCGTCTTGTACAGCACTGATTTATGAGGGACACTATCTGGGGTTGGTTGCGTCACATGGTCGAACTATTTGGTATTTTGTCTCTTGATGAGGTCTAGCACTGATGTTGTACAGACTTGTTTTTTTCCTTCTACTTAACTTAACATCGTTTTGCTGGTTTAGAAGACTCCGCAGAGTTTGTATACATTCAGATTTATTTACATTTCCTTTCTCTAAAAGATATACGCATACAATCTAGTCTTAAATGCATTAACTATCTGTGCCTTCCTTCTTCATGTGTCAATGCATTCCAAGCATTCACCACTCTCTGGCTACAAAAAAATATATTTTAATATCTAATCTGGACCTTTCTTTAGTTAATTTGCCGCTATGCCCTCTTGTTCTTGTAGGTGGTTGTATTTTGAAAACAAAACTTGTTATGGTCTAATTTATCCTTTCATTAGATTATCTTATAAACCTGTATTAAGTCACCTCTAATTATTTTTTCTAGACACTGTAGTCCGGTTTTTCTGAGTCTTTCCTCATAACTGTAATTCTGATATCCCACCATCAGCTTTATCGCTCTTTTTTGTTTCCTTTCCAGCATGTTCATTTATCATCTACGATACGGTCTTCACACCTAAAGAGTACTCCAATCTAGGTCTAACTAATGCTTTATATCTTCATTGTTTATACTATCCATTTGTCTTACTCCAAACATTCTGGGTAGGCATTTCAACTCTATTGTTACAATGTTTTATCTTTGCTTGTTAATATCTAATTTCGCGCTGGTATGGATAAGAATATCGTGATGTATAGCGTTATTTGTGTATCCATTGTGACTTGTTTACATTGTAATATCCACTGATTGCCTGTATTGTCATGATCTATCATCATCGGAGTCGACTTCCTTTCCTCCTTACTTCTTCTTCTGCGTACGCAGTCAGACAGTAACCATTATTTTTTCGAAAAAAGCGGCGGTCATCCTGAGGCTGTCTACGCTGCCATAGACCTTGTCTTGCAGTTCTACTGGTGATGGCCACATCTGCTCTCTCTGATCCTCGTATGTCGGGCAGTTCTGCAGCAGATGTTCAGCGGTCATTTTACCGGTACCGCACGGGCATTCGTCGGTACACCCTATCTTCAATTTGTTGAATAGGTGGTACCTCAATCTATTGTGGTCAGTGCGAAGTCTGAAGACGACGACCTGCTCTCTTCTGTTCAACTGGTAATAGGCATCGTTTTTGGTGTAATCAGTATGTTCGGTTTCCCATTTGGTCATGTATCTGGCTTTGATAAGCCGTTTTGACTCTTCGTACGTCATACTAGTATCTGTTTGTGGTAGTCTAGCGCCTTCTTTTGCCAGTCTGTCTGCCTCCTCGTTGCCTTGGATGTTGCAGTGTGATAGGACCCACTGTACCACTACCCTTTTTGGTGCGAACTGCTGGCACAGTTTGCAGAGTGCTGCTCTTAAGTCATTAAGCTCAGTGTTTTTCTGGCTTTTTAGCGCTGTGACTACGGCGAGAGCATCTGTAAGCAGGACTATATGCTTTCATTTTCTTTATGCGTCACCATTTCTTCCACTGCCGCCCTCAGTGCCTCTGCCTCCGCTCTGAAACTGTTCCTCCTTACAACAACCATGCAGGCAGTGTATGGTGACAAAAGTGTGTCGAAGACAACAGTGAAGAACTGGGCAACGATGTTTAAAGAAGGACGCGAGTTAACAAAAGATCTTCTGAGACCAGGTCAGGCGCATATTGTTCCGTTAACTCACGTCCTTCTTTAAACATCGTTGCCCAGTTCTTCACTGTTGTCTTCGACACACTTTTGTCACCATACACTGCCTGCATTCTGCGATGAATGTCAACTGGTCGACATCCTTCAGCTGTTAGAAACCGAATCACCCCTCGCTGATCAACCCTGGGTGGGTTCCATATCACACTCGCCATGTTTTCAACGGTCTGCTGAAGAAATAGAATGAAATTTAGCAAACTTGACTGTTGGTATGTGCTATTTACACCAGAAGTAACGTCATAATGCCCATCTTACGTATGTTCATTTGGTGCAGTTAGGTCCGGTTTCTTTTGAACACGGCCTCGTATAATGTTCAACAAGATCAAATAAAGACAAGTAGTAAACATTGTCATTGGAGATTAAATCCTCGTGATTTTATTAGGTCTCCATTATTTAGTGAAAATGAGTGATCGTTTCTCTTCCTTGCTGCTTTCCAAAAGGAATAATAAGTCAGGTACCAATTTTCAACTATTTAGATATGATTTTTTTGTTCAGTGCAGAGTAGGTAATACCTTATCGTATTTGGGTCCCTTACAGGAAGCCTGTACATAAGTCCTTAACGAGCAGTCTTATAGCTCTGGTTTCTATAGCAATGTTCTTGTTTGCGCTGTATGCGAATGTCCACAATTGTTTTGTGTTTTTTGTGTTGTTGTGTTTTTTAGTTCGCCTTATTTCTCTATTCCCCAGTGTATCTGACTGTTGCATGCATTTTATGTCATGATCTGCTTCCTCCTGCATTTTCTAAAGGTTTGCATCACCGGGATAACGGCCGGTGCTGTGATGAGGATCGACCCCCGCACCTTCTAGTTGTGAGCCGTGCCACTTAACCACTAGCCCACGCCGTCCCCAATGCCCACAATGAGTAGGTTACTTTTCTGTGTGCCCTTTAAAGAACGCAGATTGCAGTAGCTTTCCTCACAATCTGAGCGTGCTGGTGAAGGTGGACCGGGGCGGTTGTGCTTCATCTGCGTGTCGCTCACTACAACTGGGATCCTTTACCTCGTTAGCCAGGCTGCCATGAAAACAGCCAGTTTCCATGCAGGGCTACTAGGAAGCCGAAGTGAGGGTCTTGACTAGTATATTTTGCCTGACCATGACTAACATGTCTGATCAGTATATTTTGCCTGACCAGAAGTTAGTCTTCCTTCCCTCTGTAGAAATGTAATTCGCGTAATTCAATTACTAGTCCCATTCACAACCGTCCTTAGTTGAAATTGAAAACACGCTAATAACACGCATACGTCTCTTGTGATTCAAAATTGAATGGCTTCGTGTCCGCTTATAAACTTTAGCGTTATGCAATGGCCGCCCGTGTTGTCTCAAACTTTGAAATATTATTAACTGAATCTGACTTCAGACATTCATGCTGATACCCAGCGTGGCCATTGTAAAATGTCAAAGTTTCTGACATTTCAGATCCTCATAATCTGACGTCTCGTTAGAATGAACAACAAAAGCTAATTCACTTTACGTCAAATGATGGTATTCAAGATTTTACTGTCACGTGGTTACGCGTTAAAATATCGCATTAATTTTCAGTTCTGCGTCTGCTGCCCACGTGGACGTTAATGCTGTTTTGCGTCATAAAACGTAAATCATTGGACTGCTAGGTGTGTTCAAAAAGTATCCGACCTTTTTGACGGACAAATAAAATTACTCACTTGGAGATTTGATTTACTCCCTTTCAAAGTACTCTCTTAGGGACTATAGGCGCTTCATACAGCCGTTAGGTTATTGTTGGAAGCATTTGAGGACGGCTTTTTTTTTAGAATGGATTACAGATGGATCGTAGCATTCCGTGTAACGTCTTCTCGTGACTCAAATGTGGTCCCTTTCAGAATAATTTCCACCTTGGGGAACAGCCAAAAATCGCAAAGAGCCAAGTCGGGAGAATAGGGGGCCTGGCGAACCAGATGAAGGTTGTGTTTGGCAAAGAAAGTCTGAATCAGATGGGAAGAATGGGCGAGTACGTTCTCACGAATTTCGCGAAGGATTTCCGCTTAGCCAACTTCTGGAGTCCAAATGGAGTGTACCAAACCAAGGCTTATCCACCACCTCATCCTCAGGTTATTGGATGGCGACACGATGGTTCTTCAAGACCACGATTTGTGCTTGGTCAATGCCTTCAACATCTCGGCTCGTTGAGGGCCTACCGGAACATGATCCGCTTTCATCCGATGTGCTGCCATCTTTGAAGCGATTGTTCGAGGTGTGTTCAAATGAAACCGGACCTAACTGCAGCAAGTGACCATACATAGGATACGCATGCTGACGTCAATTCTGATGTAAACAGCACTTACCAACCGTCAAGTATGCACAATTTTATTATCTTCCGACTCATAGTTTCCTCAGCAGACCATTGAAAACATGGCGGTGTGATACGGAAATCGTCCAGAGTTGATCAGCGAGTGGTAATTCGGTTTCTAATAGCTGAAGGATGTCGACCAGTTGACATTCATCGCATGATGCAGGCTGTGTATGGTGACAAAAGTGTGTCGAAGACAACCGTGAAGAACTAGGCAACGAAGTTTAAAGAAGGACGTGAGTTAACGAAAGATCTTCCGAGACCAGGTCAGGCTCATATTGTTACGTCAGAAGATACCATCGACAAAATTGATGCAGTAATTCGGGTGGACCGTCGCAGGAGCTTACATTCGACACACTTTTTTTGTCACCATGCACTGTCTGCATTTTGCGATGAATGTCAACTGGTCGACATCCTTTAGCTATTAAAAACCGAATCACAGCTCGCTGATCAACTCTAGACGGATTCCGTATCTCACCCGCCATGTGTTCAGCGGTCTGCTGATGAAACTATGAGTTGGAGGATAATGCCTTTTTGCAAACCTGACGGTTGATATGTATTGCTTACTCCAGAATTGACGTCATCATGCGCATCATATGTATGTTCACTTGGTGCAGTTAGGTCCGGTTTCATTTGAACACGCCTCGTATAACTCCGTAATGTGTATGATGCTCATGGCATCGTCACCGACATCTTGTTGAAACTTCCGAATGGAATCAACTTGGATATCTCTTAGCATTTTGGCTAAATTTGAAGCAACATCCCTGCTGAATTCTGTCCATCATTTCCTCGATGATCATTATACTCAGCACTGAAAGGCTGTCTGGAGCGACTGACGCAATTTGCGGGTGGGTAAAACTTGACGAATGTACCTGACCGTCCCCTATACCTCCCTGCTAAAGGACAGCGGCCATGTTTTATTAGTTTCAGCTGAAAAAACTAAGTTTGGGTACTTTTTGAACACACCTCGTTCTAGTATGAAATGATTAAAAATGTTGGGGCCGAAGAGAGAATTGTGTCTCATTGTTTAAATGCATACATCAAGGTCATTGACTCATTATTGTCAAAGTCCTTATTCCGACTCCATATTTCAGATCAGATCAGGTTATCCCGTAACCAGTGAGGTCATTGGGGCACACATGTAGACATCCTCACAAACCCGAGCCATCCCGTCTCTGTCAGCGGCCGCTGCCTGTGTCTCTTCTGGTCGGAGATAGGTCCATTCTGTTATGTTGTCCTCCCACCTCTTTTTGGGCCAGCCTCTTCGTCATCTGCCTTGCACCTTTCCGTGGAGGATCATATTTGTAAGACCATTTGATCTCGAAATGTGACCGTACCAAGCGAGTTTCCTTCTTTTGACAGTTGCCAAGAGGTCTTCAAATACTCCTATTGCTGTTGTAATTCTGTCTAGTATTTCCTCATTTGTAACTCGATCTCTGTACGTGACGTATAAAAGTCTTCGGAAACATCTCATCTCCAAGGCCTGTATTCGTCACTGAAGGTCAGCTGTAACTGTCCATGTCTCACAAACATAGAGGAATATTGACATGACCAATGTGTGCATAAATCTGATTTTCGTGCATAGTGCTAACTCCATATGACATCACTGAAAACAGACCGCAACCACGCAGCATGGCTAATAAATTAGGGATCGAAGAAAATATAATATTTTCGTCCTTGAATTACATGTCCAGGATCCGTTGCTGAAAGGCACGTTAAATAACTTACTTTTCCAGTTAAAAATGCTGAGTTAGGCAACTACGTGTGTAGGCTATCTGTGAGTGTACGGCATTAGGGAATATGGATAGTTCGTCATTAGCGACAATAGAGGAAGAATCCTCAAATGACCTGTCAAAGATCCGTTATAGGACGAAAGGTGAACAAAGGTTATTTCATATTCAAAGTGTAGGGTTAGACAACCACCACCGGCATCCTCATCATCATCATCATCATCGTCATCATCCTCATAATCATCATCATTATCATCATCATCATTATCATCATCATCCTCATCCTCATCCTCATCATCCTCAATATCACCATCATTATCATCATCATCCTCATCCTCATCATCCTCAATATCACCATCATTATCATCATCATCATCATCATCATCATCATCATCATCATCATCATTATTATCATCATCATCATTATTATCATCATCATCATCCTCATTATCATCATAATCATTATTATCATCATCCTCAATATCACCATCATCATCATCATCATCATCACCATCATCATCATCATTATCCTCATCCTCATCATCATCATTATCCTCATCTTCATCATCACCATCATCACCATCCTCATCATCATCACCACCATCCTCATCATCATCCCCGTCATTATCATCCTCATCCTCATCATCATCACCACCATCCTCATCATCATCCCCGTCATTATCATCCTCATCCTCATCATCATCATGATCCTCATCATCATCATCCTCATCATGATCCTCATCATCATCATGATCCTCATCATCATCATCATCATCATCATGATCCTCATCATCATCATGATCCTCATCATCATCATCCTCATTATCATTATCCTCATCATCATCATTCTCATCATCATCCTCATCATCATCATCATCCTCACCATCTTCATCATCATCATCCTCATCCTCATCATTCTCATCATCATCGCCATCATCATCCTCATCATCGTCATCCTCATCATCATCATTCTCATCATCATCCTCATCATCATCATTCTCATCATCATTCTCATCATCATTATCATCCTCATCATCATCATCCTCATCATCATCCTCATCATCATCATCGTCATCATCATCATTCTCATCATCATCCTCATCATCATCATCATCCTCATCATCATCATCCTCATCATCATCATCCTCATCACCATCCTCATCATCATCATCCTCATCATCATCATCACCATCACCATCCTCATCCTCATCATCCTCATCATCATCATCATCATTATCATGTGCTGTCACCGCATGGTAGGTAAACGACAATGAATCTCCAGATGTCTCTGCGGCGTACCAGGTCGGTCCAGTCAGTCAAATTATGTCCCGACCACATCTTGATGCTGTCTGTCCCTCTATACCTCTGCCGCACTCTGCCTCTCTTGCCCTCTACTCTTTTCTATAATTCTGTATTCACCAGTCACGTATCTTGACATAGCCAAAATATTTTAGTTTTCTGCTTTTATTTCCATCAGACGCGTCTTTTCTACCATGAATTGTTCCAGGACCTCGCTATTTGCTTTCCTATCTTTCCACGAAACTTGTCCAAGTTTTCTGAAAACTTTTTAAAGACTTCAATCATCTTCTCCATTTTCTTAATTGGGGTTCAAGTTTGACAACAATCTAGGAATAATTAGGGACACTAAATATTGCCGCGAAAAACAAATACACCAATAAATCACATAAAAACACAAATTCACAAAAGAAACACCAAACATTTAAAAAATGACACTTTTGTATTCCGAAAAAACATGGGAGTGTAAAAAGAAACATTCACCGAAAATCATTTTTTTTAAATGCCCTTCTTCATTTCAATCAGCGCACCATTAGGATTCAGGCAAAATATAACTAGTAGTAATTAAGTAAGATCGAGTCAGTTTAAAATAATACAACCATTATTATGGCTTGTCCAATGTGTTATATATGGAAGATATTGGAATTTTTTGTTAATGCATAACGGACGAAAGACGGCAGTTTCTTGGGCTGCATGTAAGAGGATTATTTAACGATGAAAAGCTGGAGTTGAATAGGGATGGCTAGACAAATGGAGAGAGACGAGGTAGGAGATGAAGTAGAGAGAAAATCATTAAAGGCGAGGATTAGAAGAAGGGATTGCAAAGAAATCTAACTGGCATGGCGAAGGGACACTTGATGCTATCGTTAGAGGCAGCGACGAGAAAGAAAAGGTAAAGTTGTGTTTGCCGAAGGTGATATGTAAATCAGGAGGGTGATAAGACATTTTCTCTACGTAATCTTTTAATTCAGCGTAATCTTCCATTTTTAGGCGTGAACTTCCATTTCTTAACGTAATCTTCACGTTTTCACGCTCTCAACATAATATTCCATTTCTTAACGTAATCTTTACGTTCTCAATATAATCTTCCATTTCTTAACGTAATCTTCACGTTCTCAATATAATCTTCCATTTCTTAACGTAATCTTCACGTTCTCAATATAATCTTCCATTTCTTAAAGTAATCTGCACGTTCTCAATGTAATCTTCCATTTTTTCTACATAATCTTCACGTTCTCTACTTAATCTTCCATTTCTTAACGTAATCGTCTCTTTTTCTATTTAATCGTTACTTAATCTTCACTTTCTTTACTTAATCGTTACTTTCTCTACTTAAACGTCTCTTTCTCTACTTAATCTTCCCTATATCTACTTAATCTTCCCTATATCTACTTAATCTTCACTATATCTACTTAATCTTGACTTTACCTACTTAATCTTCACTCTATCTACTTAATCTTTTATTTACCTACTTAATCTTCACTTTCTAAACCAAATCTACACATTTCTACCTAATCTTCGCTTTCTAATTTGAAAATTGTCTGTGTATCTTTAAACTTGTAGTTGCAATAGTTGGCGTGTTCTTTGGTAAAACTCTCTTCTTCTATCTAGGTAGAAGCGTAAATTAAGCCAGTCATGCGCCATCTATGCCGCTCCGCTAACCATATAACCACATAACCAAGACCTGATATTATAGCCACACATCCCCTTTTTGTGCGACATATTTCCTGTGTGGTGAGAATCCATAGAATAGTTTGAGTTGATTTTTAACTCGAATTATGCCATTGCAGGTGCCGTTAAGCCTACTCTTTATCACTTCCAACTGTCGAGGGATTTTTAACGTGCGCGCCCTTATCCACAGGTGTCTGATCTCACTACACAGAGATCTGGGAACATTTTTAACTGAGATCCATGTGAAAAAAATCCCGGTCTTCGCCGTGATTTGAACCTATGACCGCCTTCGTTCGATGAAAACACCTTACCTCGAGACCACTGCACCCCCCCCCCCTCCCAGGTGTACATTATTTTACAACATAAAGTGAAGAGAATAACAATTAGGTATATTCAGATGTCGCACTGAGACGAAAACACACACTTGCTCTATACATCCACATTTCCTCAGCAGACTCACCTTATTTTAATAGTGAAAACCCCATTTTTGCATCAGTTCATTAAATAGAATAAAGACGTAGCAGAAGTGTGGAATATTGTGTACATTTACAACGTCTCTGCATCGTGCATTGACAATATTAACATTGGTGGCTACGCCTAAAAACTCGCACTTCAAGGAATCTGATTTCAATTCCAATTTCCAAGAAACCTTCACAAAAACCGCATAATTGCATTTTAGAACTAATGACACGGTGAAAAAAAATGGCAAACCAAACAGATTGTCCTTATATGTGTCAGTTAATCTTTGTGTTCCCTAGATTTTCTGGAATTATGTCTGTTTTATTTTTATTTTCTTCGTTTGCTTTTTTATTTGATAAATTATCACCTTGCGTGAGGTTGTGGCTTGATTGAGCTATAGAAGGGACACATTTCTCCATTATCTGCTAGTATAATATCTCACTTCTTTTGTTTTTGTCCGTATCATTTAATCTCTGACCGTACCTAATGTATCTTGTCTCATCTGATACTACATTATTTTATCGTATCTGTCTTTCTCTTTTTTTCCAGCTTCTGATCTTTCTTCAGAGGTTGTATACAACCAGTTTATTTCACATTCAACTGATTGAAAATAACTATGCGCATCCAATCTATTCTTGAATGCATTAACTTACCCTGCCTCCACAATGTTGCTGAGGAAATGCGTTCACAGAATTCACTACTCTCTTACTACACAAAATGTTACCTGATATCTATTCTAGATATTTCGTTAGTTTAATTTGTACCTATGCCCTCTTGTTCTTCTAGGCGCAGTATTTTGAAAAAAAATGTTATAGTCTAATTTATCCTTTCCTTTGGTTATCTTATAAACCTGTATTAAATCACCTCGAATTCTTCTCCTTTCTGCCCACTGTAAGCAGATTTTTCTTTCCTTATAACTATAACACTGGAATCCCACTAACAATTGTGTTGCTCTTCTTTGTATTGTTTCCAGTATCATCTACTATAAGAATGTCACATCTGTACATAGTATTCCAGTCTAGGAATACCTAATTATTTATACAGTTTGACTATCACATCCATGCTCCTAAGTTTAATATTTCTTGTTATCATACCTAACATTTCATTGCTACCTTGACTTGCTCTCTCAGCTTACCTCCATGATCTTTTATAATATCTATGTCCCTTTCCTTGTTTATCCTTCTAATATTATTCTCGCCCATTCTGGAATTATGTTCCATATTGGATCTACCCGTGTAGATAATTGCACAGTATGTACATTAAACTCCGTCTGACAGATCTCTGAACAATCCCAAATGTTTTCTAAATCCGATCTCAATATCCTCTTTTGCTTTAGATGAGACACCCCGGACGGCGTTGGATAGTGGTTAAGTGACACGGCTCACAACCAGAAGGTGCTGGGTTCGATCCCCATCACAGCAACGTTCGTTACCCAGAGGAAGCAAACCCTTAGAAAATGTAGGAGGAAGCAGACCCTTACATAAAATCCATGCCGAAGTCGGATGCACTGGACCGACAGGCGCAATATAAACACATAGTGCAACACACACCGCCTTGTGGAATAGAGAAATAAGGCGAACGCAAAAAAAAAGGGAAAAAAAAGATGAGACACCAATGCATTATCTTTGGTATCATCTGCAAATTTTGCATTTCTTGATCCGATATCATTGTCCAAATCGTCTATATATATCAAGAACAAAATTGTTCCCAAAACCGAGCCCTGTGGCACGCCACTTTTTCCTTCACACTACTCAGAGTATTTCTTATTTCTGCCAACTTTCTGCCTTCTTCCTGTTAACCAATTTTCAATCCTTTTGGCGTCTTCGCCACCTATTCCATGTTATTTTAACTTCCTAAACAATCTTTGATAAGGTAATCTATCAAAGGCCTCTGCAATATTTAAATAAATAAGATCTACTTGTTCCCCCCTCCATCTACGATTATGATGGCCTTACTGGTGATCATACTGTGTCCTTGTCAAATGTCTAAACTCCTTTATTGTATGTGCTTTATTATAGTAATTAACCGACGAAGTCGTCACCATTTTCCACAATATTATGTTGGGAGTGTTGACACGACGTCTCTTTCCTACTGCACTTCGTACACAGCGCATCTGACAAGACTTGATCTGATATGTGTGTCTCTCTAGCGGGACTCAAGTTTGGCACTGACAACATAACGTAGGGATGATCATCAATGCGTTTACCAGCGTCTGTTTAGTGGGCATAGTAACACTTGAATTATTGAGTATCCGTCTCAGTCTATGTTATTTAATTTCAAGTCTCAACTGACTTAATCATCTCGCATCTGGTCTCATTCTATACTTTCCCCATCTGGTCTCCCTACTATCTTATACCATCTTGTATCTCCCTTATCTTATATCATCTCATATCTCCATTATCCTATATCATCTCATATCTCCGGTTTTTTATACCATCTCATATCTTCCGTATATCATCTGTCCTCTCCCCCCTTTATCGTATATTCTCGTCTCCAAAATATCTTATACCATCTCGTCTCTCCCTTAACTTATATTATTTTGTCTCCCCCTTATGTTATATCATCTCGTTTCTCCCTTATCTTATATCATCTCGTCTTCCCTCGTATCTTATATCATCTCGTCCCCTCCCCTTATCTTATTTACTCCTGTCTATCCCTTATCTTATATCATCTTGTCTTCCCCCGTATCTTATATCATCTCGTCCCCCCCCCTTATCTTATATCATCTTGTCTCCTTCTTATCTTATATCATCTCGTCTCTCCCTTATCTTATATCATCTGGTATCCCCTTATCTTATATCATCTCGACTCCTTCTTATCTTACATCATCTCGTTTCTCCCTTATCTTACATCATCTCGTCTCTCCCTTATCTTATATCATCTCATCTCCTTCTTATCTTATATCTTTTCGTCTCCCCTTTATCTTATATCATTTTGTCTCCCCTTATGCTATATCATCTCGTCTCTCCCTTATCTTATATCATCTCGTCTGCTCCTTATCTTATATCATCTCGTCTCCTTATCTTATATCATTTCGTCTCCCCCTTATCTTATATCATTTTGTCTCCCCTTTATTTTATATCATCTCGTTTCTCCCTTATTTTATATCATCTCGTCTCCCCTTTATCTTATATCATCTGGTCTCCTTCTTATCTTGCATGATTTCGTCTCCCCGTTATCTTATATCATCTCGTCTCCTTCTTATGTTATATCATTTCGTCTCCACTTTATCTTATATCATTCTGTCTACCGTTATCTTATATCATCTCGTCTCTCCCATATCTTATATCATCTCGTCTCTCTATTATCTTATATCATCTCGTCTCCCCCTTATCTTATATCATCTCGTCTCCTTCTTATTTTATATCATTTCGTTTGCCCCTTATCTTATATCATTCTGTCTACCGTTATCTTATATCATCTCGTCTCTCCCTTATCTTATATCATCTCGTCTCTTTCTTATCTTATATCATTTCGTCTCCCCTCATCTTATATCATTTCGGCTCCCCTTATTGTATATCATCTCGTCTCTCCCTTATCTTATATCATCTCGCCTCCCCTTTATCTTATTACATCTGGTCTCCTTCTTATCTTATATCATTTCATCTCCCCGCTATCTTATATCATCTCGTCTCCTTCTTATCTTATATCATTTCGCCTCCCCTTTATCTTGTATCATCTTGTCTCTCCCTTATCTTATAATATTTCGTCTCCAAGTTATCTTATATCATCTCGTCTTCCCCTTATATTATATCATCTCGTTTCCTACTTATCTTAAATCACCTCGTCTCCTCCTTATCTTATATCATTTTGTCTCCACCTTATCTTATATCATCTCGTCTCCCACTTTTCTTATATCTTCTCGTCTCTTCCTTATCTTATATTATCTCGTCTCTCCATTATCTTATATCATCTCCTCTCCCCCTTATCTTATATCTTCTTGTCTCTTTCTTATCTGCTATCATCTCGTCCTCTTCTTAACTTATATCATCTCGCCCCCCCCCCTACCTTATCTTATATCATCTCGTCG
This sequence comes from Ariolimax columbianus, assembly GCA_036924085.1. Lineage (NCBI taxonomy): Eukaryota > Metazoa > Mollusca > Gastropoda > Stylommatophora > Arionidae > Ariolimax > Ariolimax columbianus. The sequence continues at coordinate 45,430,653 of JAVGWX010000019.1, forward strand.
GCAGAAACCGTCGGACGACGGAGTAATTCTTGAAGATATCTGCTTCACAGGATACTGACAAGTTTTAATCAATTGATTTATTGTCTGACAGATTAAATTATTGAATGATTCATTAATTGATCCATTCATTTATTCATTCATTCAATCATTCATTGATTTATGCTATGTACCTCCGAAGAGGCTGAAAATAGTTATTGAGTTTTACATGGTCCTAATGTTTCACTTGTGGGATCTTGTTTCGAATGCCCACAATGAGTAGGTTGACTCTTTTGTGCGCCCTGAAAAGGACGTTAAGTGGCGGGTTGCTGTAGCTTTCCTCACATCCCGAACGTGCTGATGAAGGTGGCCCGTGATCCTCCAGGCAATTGTGCTAGCTTGGCTTCATATGCGTGTCACTTATAACTACGGGTATCACGTCAGTCCCTCACCCGGTTAGCCAAGCTGCCATGAAAACTGCCCGTTTCCACGGAGGGCTACCAGGAAGTCGAGATGAGCGTCTTGGCCGGTATATTTTGTCTAACCCTGACTAACATGTCTGATCAGTATATTTTGCCTGACCCTGACTAACATGTCTGATCAGCATGTTTTGTCTGACCCTGTCTAACATGTCTGATCAGTATGTTTTGCCTGACCCTGACTAACATGTCTGATCAGTATGTTTTGCCTGACCCTGACTAACATGTCTGATCAGTATGTTGTAACTAACCAGACGTTAATCTTCCTCCTTTTATATCTTGGTAAACTGGAGTGGCCCACAACTATGAGACTCTTGGGTTAATCATCCGACCAGACATTCGCTCTTCTAACCACACATAGCCAACGTATCAATCATTTTGTTTTTAAGCATTCTTTAACGATCTTAATTGTCTTCTCTCCAAGTTCAAGTACACATTTACACAGTTGGGTAAACTTGACCATGTCCCGAACCAGGAATCTTTCCTGCGAAAGACAATTTCTCTAATTGGTCTGTCAATGCTTTCCTGATGTAATTTGTTGATTTATCTCTATAAGGTTAAAGACCATCTTTCCTGTCAACGGCCATCCACGTTCGCATATGTCAGATCTGTCTTTCTATATATTGCCCTTCAGAATTGGCATTCTATCCCCATCGATCTTTTTAATTATACAGTCTGTTTCTATTCAAGATCTCTGAATGTGTGTCTGTAAAATTCCAACAGACGTTTTCTTTGTGGTTTTGATTAATGTTTTTTTTTAATCCATGGTTTCGCAATCAGGGTAGTCTTGTGAGTGAAAATAATTAGAATGGCAGGGATGGAAAACGCGAGCAAGGCAATATGATGAAAATATAAAGAGACGTGGAAGTTCTAACGCGTTATGTCTTGTAATGAAATATGCAGGGAACTTAGAAGATCTGATACGTATTCTTAGAATGCTTGGAATCGTGGTGTTCAAACAGGTAAAAAAAAAAAAAATCCTATTTGACGTCATATGTCATATACGATGTTCACCATTATGTAGCATGTCCTTTATAGAACGTCGCTCCCATCACAGTCTGTCTGAAAGAAACTCGTTCCTTTGCCAAAACTCCAGTCTCCGCCACAGTCATACCTAGGCATTCCTGGATATCTTGGTGCCATCGTCTTCTTGGTCTACCCACCATGTTCTTTCATGACCGTTGTGTCTCTTGATGTGACCGAAGTATTTACATTTTCTAGCCTAAATGGAATTGATAAGCCAGTTCTCCTCTTTGCTCAACTCTTGCCGAATGTCTACATTTGTCTTGTTCTGTGTCCAGGGTATTCTGAAGATGTTTCTGTAGCATTTTGACTCTAAGGATTCGATTCTTTGTCTGGAAGTTTTGGTAATCGTCCATGATTCGCAGCCATAAGCCGCCACAGGAAAAACACAGGCTCTCAAGACTTTTACTTTCTTCTGTTTGTTGGTGCTCTACCATAATTTCTTCAGGCTGTTCAATCTCTGCATTGCCATGACTAGGCTTCTTCTGATGTCTTTCGAGCAGTCGCCATGTTTGTCAATTCTGGAGCCCAGATATTCAAAATGTGTGAACTGACCTATTTCCTCACCATCCACTATAAACTTATCCTGATATCGTGTTTTGTCAGTGGCCATGATCTTTGTATAGGATGTTAGCTCTTATTATTTCTAAAACCTGGATCAAGATGCTGAGCAGCGCATGAGCTGCAGTGGTCAGCGACCCATAGCTGACTGCTAGCGTCAGGGCCAGCGAACCAGAGGTGTCAAGATCTTCTACACCTTCATGCGGTGATCCTGGATAACAGGCTGCAACATAGCAGACTGGCTAAGGAGAAGGGATCGAAGAGAGAATGCTAACCCGGTACTAAAAGAATGCTTGCTAAAAGTCGGATGTGTTGGACCGAAAGGTGCAAATATCGCAGTCAAGCTGTAAACTACGACACAACGCATTCCGTTCTCTGGACTACATTCTGCTACTTAGGCCCTTTTAGGGTTTGGTAGCGGGAGATTGAGAACGAAGGAAGCCGAGCCAAGCCATTTCCACAGGAGCCGGTTTACGGTCGGAAAACAATCCCGCACCAACTGGGAATTGAGCCCTGATCGCTTGGCTGGAAAGCCAGTCAACTAACCACTATACTACTTCAGTCCCCCAATTCAAACAGCCATGTTGTTCCTGTCCGTTGTCAGGTAACCGAAGACTATTCCTAGTAGGTATTTTAAACTTTTTACGGCTTACTGTGCCTGGCTGGAAGGTACACATAATTTGCGTAGATGTTTGACTTGAATTCTTTTATTGTTTGTCCGGACCACAGCCGTTACGCGTTCTCTTTTCAATTTCTAACTGCTAGGGGATTTTTTTTAATGTGCTCGACAATGAACACGGCAGTCCGATCTCACTACCCAGAGATCATGGGAATTGTTTACCCGAAGATATACGTGAAACAATTCCGGTTTTCACCGTGATTCGAACCCCCGACCTCCGGCACACGAGTCAAACACCTTACCTCAGTGATCTCGAAGTAAGGTAGATCGGATGTGTAATCTTAATATTCGACATCAATGTAAACCTGGTAGGCCCATATGCGGCGTAGTCGTAGTCGGTAATCACATATGGTGTGGAAAGTAATGGTTCTAGTAGTCCGCCTGTTTGAACATACTCTCCTGATTTTAACGTAACTTTGCCAAACAGGTTTAGAACGGTTTGCAGAGTTTATATAAAACCTCTCCACCTAAATTTGTAATAAGCTGTGCATAAAATGTATTTTTTATACATTAACTTACCCTGCCTACACTATATCATGTGGCAATGCATTCCAAGCATTCACCACTATCAAACTAAAGATATATTTCCTAATATCCAATCTGGACCTTCCTTTAAATAATGTTTTTGTAGATGGTTGTACTTTAAAAACATGTTATAGTTTAATGTACCTTCTACGTTGATTATCTTTTAAACCTGTATTAAATCACCCGACATTCTTCTTTTTCTGTAGTTCAGTTTTTCTCAGTTTTTTTTTAAATGTAACTATAATTATGGCATCCCGCTATCAGTTTAGTAGTTCTTCTTTGTATCATTTCTAGTGTGTTTATATTTCCGCTATGATAAAGTTTCCACGTCTGAACAGAGTACTCTAATGTAGGTCTGAATAATGCTTTATACAGTTTGACTATCACTTATATGCTCCTATGTTGAATGTTTCTTTTTATCATACCTAACATTGCGTTATGCTATTTCACTGTCACCTGGACTCCGCACCTTACCTGTTTCATCTATTATAACACTTAAGCCTCTATCATTTTATTTTTTCCTAGTAATGTTCTCTCCCATCTTGTAAATATATTTCTAATTGGATCTTCCCATATAGATGATTGTACATGCAGCTACATCAAACTACATCTGTCAGCCCTCAGATTATTTTTGAATGTTAACTAAATCTGATCTCAATAGATCCACCTCTGGCTGAGATGAGACACTGACGAATAGTTTAATGTCATGCTCAAATTTTGCAATCTTTAAGCGATATTATTGTCCAAATCATTAATATGTATCAAAAACACAGTTGCCAATCTCCCTTTATTACAACACAACACTCAGAGTACTGCTCCGTAATGCCAACTCTCTGCCTTTTTCCCGTTAAACAATTTTGTATTCAGTTGGCAACTCCGCCACCTTTTTGTAATTGCTACTTCCAAAACCAATGAAATGAGGTAGTGCGTAGTTAGCGTCACGCAGATAAGGACAAGCAAAGCACAACCGCCTGGAGTACCACGGTCCACCTTCATCAGCACGCTAGGGATGTGAAGAAAGTCACTATACCCCATCACAACTCCATAACATACTCATTCTGGGCATGCGATAACAACAACAGCAACAAGTAACAAAACAGCAATTAGTTAGTTTTCTTTCCACTTGTGCCGTTGAGCGTCGTGGGAGCTTACGTTTTCTGTCATGCACCAAGTGCGTTGCGTCAGTCAATGTGTGCCCGTGTCACTGTACAATCACAACAACAGCAATATAAGTAAATAACATAGCAGACCTCAAACAAACAAGATTCAAGAAAGGGATCTCGTGGAAGTCACAGGCATTGAATACGATTATTCAGGATAATTCAGTAGACGCACCAGTCAAGGGAGAAAACTGGGCCTACACCGGTAATTGTGTGACAGATTACCACAGAGTTATCGTAACTCTCAACAGGAAATTCAGAGAGTGGTACAATTGGAAAGCGAGCTCGAAGTTAACCAGCTGATGAGTGTTACGCTCAAGAGAGTGATTCCGTCATGCCTGTGTTGGTGAGATCAATCAATCAATCAATCAATCAAAATCGTTTCAGCTCCCGGGGGTGCATAGACATTCAGTAACAATTTGGAAAGTCATGAAATGTTGACCTGCTCATATCTGTTGAAGCTTTGATGTTTTAAAGTTACTACAGAGGGGTCTGCCGGGGTCTTTGTCTATGACAAGGACAAGAATAGCACCACTGCCTTACATAGATCATGTCGTAAGAGGTGATTAACTGTGTGACATGGCATAACACAGACACTGGTTAAATGGCGCGTTAAGAGCAGCTTAGATGTCGCCTAACAGGCTGCGGTTCTATTTTGCTCTAGTGTTTGTGTCTCTTAATATGAACTCGCACTTCGGTTAACCATCCCCCGTTAAGCGCTTGCCTCGACGCAGTGGACTATTAAACTACTCGAGCTTAGCCCACTAAGCAGGAAACATTTCTCCTGGCTATATCCAGGTCATACCAATGCTGGGACCTGCACAGGGGCATCTGCCCCTGTAGAAGTACAAGTCGACTAAAAACTAAGAAGACGAACAGGAAGGAGAGTTTATCTTGAGAGACATACAGGCAATGCCAGGAATATCAATTGACGGATAGAACGCAAGCAATCTACGATATGCTGGTGATATTGTGTTGATAGTCCAGAATGAAACTGATTTGCAGGAAATAGTAGACATGGTAGTTCAGCAAAGTGAAAAAAATTCTTCAGTTTAAATAAAAAGAAATCGGAGATGATGGTAGTGACTAAGAAACCGAACTCTCCAAAATGCTGTGTCCAAGCGATGGGAACTGCATTGAGACAAGTTAACACGGTTAAATAGCAGGGCACGTACATAACATCAGATGGAAGATGCAATTACGAAATAAAATGCAGAATAGCTCATGCAAAATCGGTCTATGAGACCATGAAGGTAATATTGTGCAACAAAACCATGTCGCTGGAACTGAGAAAGAGAGACCTTGTATGCTACGTGGAACCAGTACTGAAATATGGCAGTGAATAAATGACAATCAGCAAGCAACGGAGATGTGGTTTTACCGAGGAATGCTGCGGATCCAATGAGCTGCAAAGAAGACTAATGATACAGTGCTCAAGGAGGCACAAACACATAGACAACGAATTGCAAGGACCAGGACAAGGCAGTCATCCTTTCTGGGCATGTTATCAGAGCATGCGGCTTAGTTACACTTTCTATGTTATGCAGACATGTAGCAGAGTGACTATAACTACAGCACGATACATATTTACTTTGATGGCGACTCTGATGACTTTGTCAGTTCCAGACTTTTGCCTGCATAGCTTGGATATGCAAGCATGTGGTTGACCTGTAGGTACAGAAGGGTTAGCTGAAGCGGGAGTTGATATGTCTCAAACTCCCAATGGCTCTTCTGGACCTACTACATTTTTTATGCTAGAGTTCCGGACAACGAAAGAGACGACATCTTTAATATCACCAATACCATTACGATCACCACCATCATCACCATCACTCCCACCATCATCACCATCACCAACACTACAACATCACCCCCATCACAACCATCACCCCCACCATCATCACCATCACCACCACCATCATCACCATCACCACCACTATCATCACCATCACCACCACTATCATCACCATCACAACCATCACCCCCACCATCATCACCATCACCACCACCATCATCACCAACACTACCACATCACGCCCATCACAACCATCACCCCCACCATCATCACCATCACCACCACCATCATCACCAACACTACCACATCACGCCCATCACAACCATCACCCCCACCATCATCACCATCACCACCACCATCATCACCAACACTACCACCTCACCACCATCACAACCATCACCCCCACCATCATTACCATCACCCCCACCATCATCACCATCACCACCACCATCATCACCATCACCACCACCATCATCACCATGACAATCCCCACCATCACTATCATTACTACCGCCATCACCACTACCATTAACACCGCCATCACAACCATCATTATCACCAACACCATCATCACCGTCACCAACACCATCACCACCGTCACCAACACTACCACATCACCCCCATCAGAACCATCACCCCCACCATCATCACCATCACCACCACCATCATCACCAACACTACCACCTCACCACCATCACAACCATCACCACCTACATCAACACCATCATTACCGCCACTATCATCAACATCACCAACACCATCACCACCGTCACCATCACTACCACATCACCCCCATCAGAACCATCACCCCCACCATCATCACCATCACCCCCATCATCATCACCACCACCTTCACCATTACCACCATCGCAACACCGTCACTATCACTACGGTCATCACCAACATCACCACCACCTCGACCATCACCCTAATCATCATCATCATCACCACCATCACAATCGTCAGCGTCATCAGCATCACTACCACCAGCACCACCACTACCACCATCACCATCGACATCATCACTTTACTCTTCACGGTTTGAATTATCAACCCCTTCGGTCCCTCCTCAACCACCTCCCATCCTCACACCTTCTCCCCCTCCCCCTCAACGGAACCGGAAAGCCGGCGTGCTCACTTAATTGTACCAAAAATCTTCTCCGGTTCAGTTGAACATGCCAGAAGCACAAGACTTCCCCCGGCAAAGCTCACCGGGCAATCGCTACACGCAATCAGCCCCATACTTAAATATGTATCAGACATGACATATGACGTGTAGCGAGGATAATTACTGTTCAATGCATTTTAATTACTTCAATATTCTCGGCTCGTGCCTGACCTTACATCTTATACAAGATAATAACGCTAGGGGATCGCATTGCTAGCAAGAGATTGCAGATAAAAATCGTTATAGGCGGAAATGTGTATGTGTCGTGTTTAGGTATGCACACATCTACGTGTGTTGGTATGTATGGACGTATGTGTTTGAATATGTAAGTTGTTAGGTGCATATGTAAAGATCCCCTAAACACGCCAGTGTGACATATTGGAAATAGGGTGTTAGGCCCATATTTTTCGAACTTAAGTTAACTAAACGTTTTCATATTGGTTTAGAATACTCTGAAGAGTCTGTATACAACTAGTTACATTTACATTTCCTTGCTCTAACAGCTATGCGCATCCAATCTATTCTTAAATGTTAAATGCATTAATTGTCCATGTTTTCACTACGTAATGTGGCAATGCATTCCAAGCATTCGCCACTCTCTGACTAAAAATAGATTTCCTAGTACCCAGTCTGGACCTTTCTTTAGTTCAATTGTATCCTCTTGTTCTCGTTGGTGGTTGTATTTTGACAAAAACGTGTTATAGTATAATTTAACCTTTCCTGTGATTATCGTATAAACCTATATTAAGTCACCACGAATTCTTCTCTTTTCTGGACACTTTATGCCGGTTTTTCTGCGTCTTTCCTCATAACTGAAATTCTGGAATTCCACCATCAGTTCTGTCACTCTTCTCTGTATCCTTTCCAACTTGTTTATATCTCCTCTGCTATAAGGACTCCACACCTGTACACAGTACTTAAATCTAGGTCTAACTAATGCTTTCTTCAGTTTAACAAACACTTCGTTACTCATATGTTTATATTTTTTTGTATCATACCTAACATTGCATTTGCCTTTTTCACTGCTACCTGGACTTACTCACTTTACCTGTTTGATCTATTATAACCCCTAGGTCCCTTTCCTTTTCTATCATTCTAATATTATTCTCGCCCATTCTGTAAGTATGTTCCATATTGGATCTACCAATGTGGTTGACTGTACATTTATATATTTTAAACTCCGTTTGCCATCTCACAAACCATTCTCGAATTTTATCTAAATCCGACCTCAATATATCCACTTCTGCTATATATGAGACACTCCTACATAGTTTTGTGTCATCTGCAAATGTGTCAATCATGGATCCTATATCAATGTCCAAATCCTTCATATATATCAAATCAAAATTAGTCCCAAAACGAGCCCTGTGGCACTCCACTATTTACTTCACACCACTCAGAGTACTCCATATTTATGCCCACTCTCTGCCTTCTTACCATTTACCAACTTTCAATCCATTCGGAAACTTCCCCGCATATTCCCTGTGGTTTAAGCCAACGGTACAGTAGGGGTGATGTGGTCAAGATCACTCTGAACGCCGTTACTTTCCCAACTTAGTCGTGTACCCAATTGTTGAGGCTGGTCGAACACGCGTGTCGTTTTTGTCCTCGGCAAAAT